>VCHM03000403.1:0-15781 GCA_006182925.3 Reinhardtius hippoglossoides
CCTTTTAAAATCCTTCCCTTCCCATCTATCCCTTTTTTCTATCTTTCCTTCCTTTTTTCCTTCCCCCTTTTTAAAAATCCTTTCCTTTCCATATATCATCCTTCCTTTATCTATCCTTCCCTAACTATCCCCTTTTTTCCTTCCTTTATAATTTCCCTTTCCCTTAAAACTACTACCTTCCCTTCCCCCTTTCCTTTTCCCTTCCTTTTCCCCCCCTTTTTTCCCTTTTTCCCTTTATTTTATCCTTCCTTCTTCATCCTTCCCTCCCTTTCCCCCAATTTTATCCTTCCTTCCCTCATCCCTTCCCCTTCCAAACCTTTTCCCTTACATCTACCCCCTTTTTTTAAACCTTTCCCTTTCCCAAATTAAACCCTTTTTACTTCATCATCTTATCCTTTTTTTCTATCTACCCTTTTCCCTTCCCTTTATATCCTTCCCCATCCTTTTTCCTTTTCCTTTTCATCCCTTTCCCTTTCCCTCATCCTTCCCCCCTATTATTCCCTTTTCCCTTCCCTTCCCTTTTTCTACCCTTTCCCTTTTATCTAAATTCTATCTCTCTATCTATCTATATCTTTTATCTTTTATATACCCTTTTTTTTTTTTCTATCCCTTCCCCTTTTTCTTCCTTTTTTTTAAAAAATTTTCCCCTTTCATTTTTCCCTTTCCTTTTATAAATTCCCCCCTTTTATCTATCCTTCCTTTTATCTATCCCTTCCCTTTTCCCCCTTTTTTTCCTTTTTTCCCCCATTTTCCTTTTATCTCCTTTTCCCCCATTATCCTTCCTTCCCCTTTCCCTTCCTTTAAAAACCCTTCCCCTTTTTTCTATCCTTCCTTTTCCCTTTTTCCTTCTATTTTAACCTTCCTTTTTCCTATCTGAAACCCAAAGCTGCCTTTTGCTGTCACCCCTGCAGAAAAGCAATTCCTAATTTCCCCTGAAAACAAAGACATTTATTTTTCCTTTAAAAGGGAAAATTTTCAATTTCCCCCCGAGGGAACGAGACAATTTTTTCTCCCCCTCCGGGTTTAGCATTTCCCCCTCGCCAAGGGGGCAAAAGAACCCCCCCGGGCCCTCCACCCTTTTTTTCCCCAACCCCACCCGCATCAAATCGACGGTGGAAAATCAAAAAGTGAGGCTTTATGTCTTGGGGGAGATTATTTTAAAACATTAAAGTGTTTAAATTAAACGAGTGTTTTAACTTTGTTTTTAGAGTTACTCACACGGTGGGCAGAGCGCTCTGACCATCCCCCTTCCCCCAACCCCGCAGGGGCCCCTGTTTTACTTTTAGACCTATTTTTTAAAAGACTTTTAAACCCTTGAAAAACTTTACAAACGGCGGATCTTTTTTAAACCGCCCCCTTGGGGGACCCGGGGTTTAAGTTCTTTATTTGTTTCGGGCGGTGTGTAAACTCCTCTGATCTTCTATTTCCCCGGGTTTTTTTCCTCATCTCTTTTCCTCCCCTCCTCCAAACCCCCCGGCACCTCCCTGCCGATCGTAACCCCACCCCCCAAAATACTATACAATTTATTACATATAATATATTTTTGGGCCTGGGGGTACTTTCCCGGGCGCTTTCCGCCGTTCGGCCCCTTTGAACCCGAGATACTCAAAAATTTCCCTTTTTCCCCCCCCTCTCCATTTACGCCACCACTTTCGGCGCACCCCCCTCATAGATTCTTCTCGCGCACAAAACCCCGCCACTTTTTCTCCGCCATTGTGCGAACAAACCCCATTTGGGACAATCCGTGCCCCCATTTTTAAACCTGTGTAAAAACGATACCATTGAGAAGATTTTAATCGGGGCCTTTTTCTTTTCCCCCCCACACACACAACCCACACACACACCCGACCCTTTACTTTCTCCAATATACCCATTTTGGGACATTTCAAAATATGTTTTTTGATTTTGATGGAAAATTGTTGGGGGTTTGATCTTTGATATAGTGGGTGGGTTTTCGGGGATAAAAAGTTTTTATTTCGTTGAGTCCTTTATCTTAAATAACCCCATTTTTTAATTAACGTCCCGGTATTTTTTATTCTTTTTTATAAAATTGGTTTTGTGACCTTTTAGCGGATTTTGACTGCCTGGGGGCCCCAAATTAAAAAAAACCTTTCCCTTTTTACTATATAAACTTTAAATGCAAACATTGAGTTTTTAAATTTAACTTTTTAGATTATTAACTGATCTTTTTTTGACTAAATTTTTTGGTCCCCGGTTACCGGGTGGGGCCCCGGGCATGATAAAAGTAGAATTTCAAAATTTATCCTTTAAATTTATAAATTTTATTTTTCCAAATTTCTTTTCCCCAGAATCGGAAATTTATAACTTTTCATTTAAATTAAATTTAAATTTTTAATTATAGTAATAACATAATTTTTATTACTTTAAAAAAAACATATTTTATGAAAAAAATTTAAAAATTTGCCAAAATTCATTTTACCCACCATTGCAAAAACATATTTTGGGCCCCGTGTGAGGCCCATTTTTATTCCACTGGGGTCATAAAATTTTGTATAAAAAAATCCCTTTTTTTTTTTTAAAAAACAATTTTTGGGGGAATTTAAATTTTTTAATTTTTTTTTTTTAAATTTTAATTTTTAAATTTTTTTAATTTTTAAAAATTTTAATTAAAAAATTTTTTTAAAAATTTTTAGTTTTAAAAATTTTTAAAATTTATTTTAAAGGGGGTTTTTTTTTTTAAAAATTTTTTTTTGAGGGTTTCCCAAATTTAAAAATTTTTTTTTTTTAAAAATTTTTAATTTTTAATTTTTTCCCCTTTCCCATTGGGGCCAAAACAGGGATACCCTTTTGTAAACCCTGGTTGGCTGCTTATTGACCTGAGGGGTTGTGTCATTTTATGACCCATAATAATAATTAATTTTAAAGAAAAAAATAAAATTTTTGAAAATTTTTTTTCTTTGGGGAATTTTTTTTTTAATTTCCCCCCTTTCAAGGGGATACTTTTTTTCTTTAAACCCTGTCGGGGGGCTTATTGCATTCCTGGGTTTTCATTTGATGCACAATAAACAAATTTAAATTTTTTAAAAAATAGAAATAATTTTGGAAAATTTTTTTGCTTTGAAAGTTTTTTTTGTTTAATTTTCCCTTTTTTGAATCGAAATTTTGTGTAAAATTTTTTTTGGCTTCTTTATGGGCAAAAATCAAGGGTGGGTTTTTTCATCTAAATGATAATTCAAAATTTTTTAAAAAAAGAGGAAGAAAGAAACATTTATAAAAAAATTTAAAATTTTTTTTAAAAATTTTAAATTTTTTTTCAAATTCCCTTTTCTATCAGACGGTTTTTCGTACCCGTAAATTGGGGTTCTTTTTGCATAACATTGGTTTTACTTGATGCACAATTTAAAAATTTAAAATTTTTAAAAGATAAAATAATTTTGGAAAATTTTTTTGTCCTTTTTAAAATTTTTTTTAAATTTTATTCCCTTTTGCAAGCAAGTTTTATAACAATTTGGGTTTTTTGGCTGACTTTCGTTTTCAGTGCTATTAGCTTTAAATTTGATTTTTTGCAAAGGGTTTTGTTTTGAGGAGAAATTTATAACCCAATAGGATTGAGGGGGGCCCCTGAGGGTAAAACCCCCAGATAGACTACGTGATAAACAAAAGGGTTTAAACCACCGGTGCCTTTTTTTTGGGGGGTTTTTTTAACCCCCGGCCTTGGGAACCCCTTTGTGGAAAGCGATTTAAATCCCTCCAACCAGTGTTTTTGTTTTCACCCCAGAAAGATGAGTAACAAGGGAAATGTGAGACAAGGGCTCCTTCAGGGGCCCGGGGACCCGTTTACAATGGTCGGCCAACTTAACACAGATGGTTTATTTTGCGGTGAGTGATTTTTGGTGGTTAAAGTTTAAGTAAACCCCATCAAAAGTTGAGGAAAATTTCTAGATACAATCAAAAACCCTTTTTGGCCCGCAACAGACAAAACCCCCCAAAAATTCTTTGGGCCAATTAAACCCCCCTGTATAACAAAACCAATAACAAAAAACCAAAAAAAACATCGGGGGAGCTAGGCCATGCAGGGAATTATCTCAGGCGGGCAAGAGTCATTTCCCCATTTTCGGCATTTTAAAAAAAACCCGAAAGAACATGTCCAAACAATACAGGATGTGAAACTCTGCCAAAGCAATCCCAAAAAACCCTTACCAAGTAAGGGGGAGCGCGAAACTCGGGTCTCAGGTCCCAAAAAGAAAATGACCCCGGCAATGCAGGGTGCGAAACTCTGCCCGCAGGTTTCCCTGCCCCGGATCAGGGGAAAAAAAGGGGGGGCCGTAAAGGGCTGGCCCTCCCCAGCCGATAAAACCCTTGAGCACAGGGGCGGAGCGGGCGTCATTTCCCGCTGGGGGCCCCGCGGAACCCCAGAAAACCCGGGGGGACAGCTCCGAGCACGGCTCGGGACCCCCCAGGCAGAGGAAGCTTTGGGGCCCGGAGGGTCCCAAAACGCCCAGGGATACTCCACTTTCCCCCCCCCAAAGTAACGTCAAGGGGGGGGGGAAAGGCAACCCCGGGAAGGGGCATGACTTGGGACTTTCCAGCCCAAATCCAGCACACCCGCCCGGAGCCCAACCCCCCCCCGGCCCAAAAGAAGAAAGAAATCCCCCTTGGGGGCTTTAGATACTCCCAAAGGGCAAGAGACCGGGTGGGCTCTAAACCCCCCCCTCTTCCCCCTCACGTAGCAAAACCCAAAGGGTCACGATTTGCGTCCCCTTTGGGGGGTCCCCCACTCCCCTGCGGGCAAAAAAAAATCGTACCGCGATGATCAATACCCTTGGGGGATTTCAAATCGGGAAAACTCTGATGGCCCCCAGCCCCAAACCCCCCCCGGGGGTTAAGCCCCGGGGGGGGGAAAAAAAATCCGACCAAAACCCCGCTTTTCCCGTCCAAACAAATTGGGCCGTTTTTTGGACCCCAAACAGCAAAAAAATCTAAAAAATGGGCACTACCTTTGGGGGTCGACGTTGCCCTTTTTTCCAAAACCCCCTCATTCACAAGAACTGGCTTTTTTAAAAAACCCCCACCAGCAAAACGTTCCCCCCCCGTTCCAAAAGGAGACGCTTTTTCCCCCCCGGGTTTTTCCCAGGATTCCTTTCTTCCTTCCCTTTTTTTTACTTTTTTCCCTGGCCCGGGGGGGGCCCCCTGCGAGAAGGTTTCTCCCTCTCACCCAACCCGGGCCCCTTCCCCCCTGGGGGCCTTTTAACGGTTGAAAAGGAAAATGAAACCTCCAAAGATTTTTACAGACGCCTGAGGGCGGGAAATTCCCCAAGTCCAAAACCCCCTGGGTTGGCCCCAAAAAAACCCCTTCAAAACCTTTTCCTGCAAAAAACCCTTCCCCCTGAGAGTTGCGGTATGATGTCCCCCAATCAAATGCGAGGGGGTGACTTTACCCCGCAGGAATAAGGGGGTTTTCTCACTAGCCTGGGGAAAGCGAAAACGGCCCCCCAAACACCTGAACAGGGGCGTCAGGGTTTTTGGGATCCAAGCCCAAACCCCATGTTTGGCCTGGGGCTGGAAGGCCAAAAGAGAACCCCGTGCCAAAATTGGGCCCCCAGAATGGGAAACCCGGGGGCGTTTGACCCTTCCAACAGGGGGCCAACAAAGGGAAACCCGGGGGGGAGGGGTTCAAAAACCCAGCCCCCACAATCAAAAGGGAAGGGCCCCGGTTAAACCAAAAACTTCCAACAGAGGGTAGGGGTTTGGGGGGAAAAAAACCCCCAACCAAAACCCCCCCTTCCGAAAAACAAGTTTTTTCAAAACCCAAAACCCGGGGGGTTTAAGAATTTCAAATCAACCCCTCAATACCAATATGGTTGGCGAACCCGGAAAACCCAAACATGGGATCCCCTGGGGTGGAAAGGGCCTTTCGGAGTGTGTGGCTGAAAATAAAGGCCTTCGGGGATAACCGGGCCCCCCCAGGCCCTCCAAGAAGCCAACCCCCCGGAACCCCCAAGCTAATTAGAATTTTTACGGCCCTCCTTCGCTTCCCCCCTCCCCAAATTTTTCTTTTTGTTGAATTTAGGGGGGGGAAACCCGGCGCAAACAAAATTCTCTCCCTTCCCCCTCCCCATTTTTAAAAGGGGGGGGTATCCCCATTCCCCCAAAAAAAGACCAACAAAACACCACCCCATCAATAGTTGCATTCCTTACGGGCTCGGGCAAATAAAAGGGTTTGGGGGGGATTACTTTGTATGTTCAGGGAGCGAAAACCTAATGTCGGGACCTCGGTTTTAAAAATCGTGAAAATCTGGCTTTCCACTACGGTTTGGGGGGGGGGAGCCCCCCAGGTACAAACCCCCCAGTCTTGGGAGGGCAAGTCCAATATGGTAGACTGCAGAAACCCAAAACCCGGGTTCATAAGGGTTTTCCGATTATTGGGAAAAAACAAAAAGGGATCTCCTAAAGCCGTTCTCAAGGTTGGGTTTTTGGGTAAATAAACACCAGGGGTTCAACCTTTAAACCCCACCAAAATACTTACAGGCCCCCTCAAATTTTCCTGGTGCTCCTCTTTCCCCTTATTTCACGCTCCAGTTTCCTGGATATTGCAATGAAATGCTGATAGCATTAGTGGAAATGAAAATTTTGTGTCGTATTTAAAAAAAATTTATAGTCCTTCTGCCCAGACATTTTGGGGGGCTGGGGGGCCCAACATCCCATGCCTCTCCCCTTTTCCGCGAATTTTCCCCTCCCTGAACTGAACTTAAAAATTTCTGGCCCCAAACCCCAATCCCGGGATTTCCTTCCCTTTGGGCTGCCTGGGCTCCCCGACCCCCAGGTTTGCTCTGGAAAATGTGACCAATCCCCCCCCTTCCAAAACCAAAAGGGGGGGTGTTGGGGCCTTTACTCCCCGGACAAAGGGAAAAAGTAGGCCTTTCACGGGCCCTGTATCCTAAATAAGTTTTTTCCCCGGGCCCAACGGCCAGAAAGGGTTTTTGAAAAACCTCTGAGGAAATTTTTGGCGGAAAACCGACCCCCCAAATTTCCCGTGGGGGGTATTTTCCCCTTACCAAACGCCCAGGGCAAAAAAGGGGCCTTCCCTTTGGGTGTGGCCAAAAAATCCTGGGGCCCCCCCCCTTGAAGGGAGGATGGGCCCCCTCTCAAGGTGATAAATAGGGCAACCTCCCCCAATCCTTCGCTCATTTTTTCCCGGGGCTGACCATTCGAACACACCTCCCCAGGACATCTCACGCCAAAAGGAAGCAACCCCCTCCGCGCTTTTTTTTTATTTTTAAATTTTTTTGGGTTTTTTTACTTTTTTTAAATTTATTTTTTCAACAGTCCCCCGTTTTTTTTTTACTTTTTAAATTTTTAAACCCCCGAAAGTCCCCCTCCAGGCCGAGTTTTATCTCCCCGACTTTCCCAATCGAAACTTTCCGCTGGGCCTTTTTTTTTGTTCCCTCCCTGCAGAAGACAAGTCGTATTCGCTACAAAAAACAAACATTTTTTTTCGCTTTTGGCAAAAAATTTTAAACCCCCCGGGGGGAACGAGAAATTCTCCCCCCCTCCTTTTAGCCCTCCGGCCTCCCACGGAGCAACGAAACCCCCGGCCATCCACTTGTTTTCCCCCCCGGGAAAGCGCCATCCCCCGCATCACTCGACGGTGGAACTCAACAATAAAGGCTTTTGTCTGGGGCAAAGTTATTTTTAAAACATTAGGGTTTTTATTAACTTTATTACGATTAACATTAGACAATAGCGCCCTTAAAAAAAATGTGGTAAAACATTTGTAAAAATTTGCTCCGGGGGTATAATTTCCAAAGGGCCAAAGAGTTAAAAAAAAAGTTTTCAAAAAAACCGGGAAAAGGGGGTGGCGTTCCCCGCAACCCCATTAAAAATTCCTAGACTGGAAGAGTAAATGTTAAGCATATGAACCCGGGGCCCTCCCAAAGCCCAAAGCGCCTCTACTCAAAACCTAATTAGAAAAGGAAAAAAAAACAAACCCCCGGTTTTTTCTTCAGCCCCTGTACCCCGGGCTGACAGAGAAGTACCCCCCCCTCCAGTATTCCCTCATACATTAATTCTTTAAATTTCTTTTATCGACCAGGCGGGGGGGCGTAGCCGGGTCCAATTTCCCCCAGTGCCTTTTCGCCGTCCCTTTTCAATCCACAACCAGTGGCCCCCTGTTCCGGCCACAGGTTTCATTCTCCTCTTTTCCTTTGGCCCCGTTTCATCCATCCGCCACCACACGAACCGCCCCGCAAACCACAAACTCACTCTCGCCCCCAACATAAACCGGACACCAACCCTTACTTGTCTGAACAAACTTAATGCGTGTGAACATTACTTACGGTCTGTGTAACCATACAGTTGTTGGGTTTTAATACCCCCAACCCCGCTAACTTAAAACCTGGGGATATGAATTAATAGTGGACTTAAAATAGTTTTAACCCATACAACTTCTTTATATATTTGGGAACCACTTCACTACTTGCAAAAAAACTATCCCCCCAATTTTAAATGTTCTTTACACCGTCCATTAAATTTTAATTATTAATTAATTAATCAAATTTTAATATAAATTTAAATTATAAATTAACAACTTCATACCTACAAAAATTTAAAGTCTTAAAATAACATATCATCTACCTATTTAGTGAATAATTTTCAATAACCAAAATTTTTTGCCTTATGAGACGTGGTCATCCGATAAATCCCAAAAAATTATTTGAACCAACTAACTTGATTTTGTTATGCAATTTTCACTCCAATAACAAACCCAAAGACTAAATTCTATTTCTGCCAGGGCTAACTGAATTTTAACGAATTCCTGAGTTTTACAACCTCGTCCAAAGCCTGAACTTTTTTTGGTGTTTAATTCCCGTTATTAATACGAGTGCGTAGCATTAATTCGAATTAGACCCATTGGTTCGTGGTACCCACCTATTTTTTCAACCCCACAATCTTGACCTATATTCATTAAAAAAAAAACCAAATACCCAACCAATTTTCCCATCTAATTCACTGTTTTCACATGATGTCCATCTTCAAATAATTTCAAATTTTTGGGGGGTTTTGAAAGTTTCCAATTCAAACAATAAACCTTCTGAAAAAATTTTCCTATCGGCCACTAATTCATTTGGGTCTGCTTACATGCTTAAAAGAAACTTAAACCCAAAAAATTAAACCTACAAATGCTCCTTTAATAATTAACAGTAAACTTGATCTTTAGGACCATGTAGGCTCCCGTTTGTTCCCATGCAAGTTGGGTTTGTTAGATGACCCTCCTCAAGCGGCTTCCGACATAGCTAAGTTTGTACAGCGGTTTCTCTCAGCTGTTCGGGAAGAAAGCACCCTCACACCCTTTCCTGATCCTAAACACCCCATCTTTAACCTTAGGAAAAATTTCCCATAACAACCGGGGCTTGGGGGGACCACGTGGCAACTTTTTATCTTCAAAAGGTCACGGGCCCTTTGGGCACCCGCTTTACATGTTGGGATTTAGAGGTTTCCTCTGTCTCGGAATCGCGGGCAGTTCCATTATGCGGCCAACAAACGACAAAGGGGCAGACAACACCTGCTGAGTGCGCGTAGCCACACTGCCCTGGCGGCAACTTTCCCAAATGCGTAACGGCCAACACTGGCCCCGGGCCCTAAAACGCAGTCCCCACCTACCTGCCCGGCCCCCACCCTTTACCTGCCCCCTTTCTTGTGACCTGGGCCCCCGTCGGACCTGGTGGATGGCCGGCGCCGGGTGGCCCGCTCTCGGCGCTGCTGCGCTACGGCGTGGTTACTGGCTTTCAGGGCTCCACTTGCGCTTGCGTTTGCACCAAGCGGTCTTTGGGCGCTCCTTTGACTCAGCCTGTTTAAGCCTGCCAGCCACTTTTAGGGCTGTCCTGCTCCAAGGGGGCGCTTTCAGGTAAAAAAACATGATGTGTAATTGGGGCACCAGAAGTGGGGGAGTATGGGTAAAAGGAAATCTAACTTTTAAAAAGATGTGAGTGTATGATCGTGAGTAAATTGCCTTGATTGCCCCAAACTTGGAATTACTTGACTTAGCGGGACCGTCGTTTTCCGGGTTCCTCCCATGGTGCAACTTCACTGACAGGCCATGGCAACGACCCTTGGCACCCCGGGTGACACATGAACATGGGGATCCCCACTGACGGGCGCGCACAATGACACTGGCCAACAAATGAATGTGAGGCCCTATTAACTAGAACATGATCCTGGGAATCTGACTGCTGCTCTGACGTCGACTCTGGTGAACGTCGACTCTGGGCTGACGTCGAGTGACTTGGGCCTAACCTTTCCTGACTCACTTCTACCCAGGAAGGCTGATCGGTAGGTCTCGGCCCCGGTGGGTGCCTGCGCCCCAAATTGCATGGGGCTACCCCCCACACCCTTTTAAGCACTGCGTGCCTGGGACTTCGTCTGCCACTTAAAAAAAGACTGCGAGGATGGTGTGTCGTCACGCACTGTGTTATGTTTGAATGCCTGATTGAGGAATGACTTTCCTTTGCCGGAATATTGTCGGGGCCTGAGCGTTGATCACACTGGGTGCTGAAAAGGGGTTCGCCCTTTCTTTCCGCCTCTCCCCCCGGGTTCTGTTGCCGGGGTCTTGAAAACGGCTTCTTGAGTGGTGTCCTGTAGGTTGTTGGCGGAGCATGGGAAGTGGGGAACTTCTGTAAAGGCGTTCCTTTGGGTTCTTCTCTATTAGAATATTCCGTCTTTTCAACCTTGCCGTGAGGCCCCGCAGCCACCCTTCTTCTCCGCGTAGCCCTGCCACACAACGACAACCTGTTGTGTTGTCCACCGTCCATACTATTCTCCCATTCAGAGGAATCCTCACAAAAAGCATAGAATCAACCAATTCTCAAAAAATAGATTTATTGCCTCACTGACTGCTTCCGAATATGTCCAATTTAACTTGACTAATAACTACACTTTCCCTCTTTCAGTCTTCCCCAATAAGAACTACATGCACATTGCTGTTCAACCTCCCTGGCATACGAATTTAAAACGGATTCCGTTTTTTCAACCTCCCTAAAGATAAAATAGTTCATTGGTCGTATTATTTGAAATAAAGCCTGCCCTAAATTTTTTTTGAAAATTTTTAACGGCCTAACACGGCTACATCGCACCCTGTCCAATTCTTGTTTACTCCCGGGCTAATTCGAATCTTCCTGGCAACTTCTCTACACCCTTTTTCAAACACCGGCTTGGATGAGCTTGATTTTCTCTTACATTTCCGCTTCTTTTTTCACTGTACTTCTAACTTAAAGGCTAGATATATCTCTGTTTGCACTCTCAATATCTTGCCTGTTACTGTCCTCCATCACTTACAATACGATTTGTGCACTACCCTCTGTTTCCCAAAATCAGCTTGGGCTGCAACGTTCCATGAAAACTGGGATTATTCCTCTACAAAATAATCTTTCTTCCCACCTCTCAGTAAACTTTCCAGATTTTTTTTACTATTTCCTTTCCCCACAAACTTATCAATTTTAAATATTTAATTTATGTTTTACTATTTTATGAATAAATTATTGTTTTACAATTTCCCATCATTATATATCAAACATCTCCACAATCTATACCCTTCTTGTAGATGGTGGTTTTTGGGTTGGGAGAAATTGTTTGGGCTTTTTTGGGAGTGAAAAGTTGTTTGGTGTGTGTTGAGTTCGTGGTCAGAGGCTCCCTATGAGTACAATGGTTTATGTCTTTCTGAACCCTGCTACAGGAGGAAAATTTTTTTTAAAACATCATCGCTCTTTGCCCGTTCCCAACCCAAAGCCCCTAAGTCCAAGGTTTTTCCCAAACATGTCATTAGCACTGTAGAATGGTCGTTTAATTCAGTTTGTCCCCTTTTTCCGGGCAAAAGTATTTGCCACAATTTGGATCAAATCCAAAAAGACATAGGCCTAGTTTCCCTTAATAGAACATCAATTAGCATGAGAAAGAAACTTTGGATTTTCAAATGCGGATCAGCAAATTCTGCACCGAAAATAATTTTTCATCCAATTTTCAATGAAGGTTAGAGAAGTGATTCTGGATTTTACTCCGTCTATGGAGGTACAGATGAAACAAGCTTCACCAAAGGGGGCCCAATTGGCGGCTGCAACTTTTCGGCCCCTAGCTCTCTATGCTTATGTATTACCCAATCCACATTCAACGTTCTTATGCAGAGTTTTTTTTCCCCCATTGAACCGTCAGGGAATTGGTCGACCGGCTCAACAGCACTTGATAATTTGAAAACATTTACCTTCCTGTAGCAGGTTGCGAGTGAACCTTTTTAACCGGAAACTCTTAGGTGGGGTTTTTCTGGATCCCGGAACTCACATCACAAAACAAGCTGAAACTCGCATGCTAAAGCCCCTAACCCCATTCTTCTACCCATAAAAAACTCCAATCTAAGAAATGTGTATCCTGCAATGTTTTGAAAAGGGGGACCTATCCCCTTGCTAACCATCTTAAGTCTCAATCATGTGTAACAGATTGAAAAAAACTCTGACCAACTACCTCTTTGTTGCGAATTTTAAGGTCATTATCTATCCTGTAATGTACTGCACAGCTGCCAATCTTTTTCCTGTGGATCCCCGGTGCTGTTCCTCAGTCATCGCCACGTGAGCTTGGCAGGACAGGATCAGGTGGCCACCAGATCTGTCCCCTGTTAATGATGAGGGACCTAACAACAAGTCTAGCCTTTTTTCGAATCACAACTTTTTCCGTTAACATAAAAGCCCGTTTTTAAACAGTAATCAACTGCGCTGTTAAGCCAAATACCAGGCCAACATCCCCATTTTGACAAAGGTTGTAATTTGCATTCATACTTCTTTTCCAGCAACCGAAAACTTGTTCTAGGATGCCCGATTATTCTTAGCGGCCAAATTCGCCTCTTTATGTCTATTCAAAATCTACCTAAGCTATTTCTATTATCAAGATAAGCACACAATTAATTTTATCGTCTTAGACGAGTTTATAAAACTCAGGATTCCTTAAAATTCGTATAGCCATGACTAAACTCCAATTTGTTGCTATAATTTTTTGCGGAAAATCGAAACGACCAATTGAATTTTTTTTCCTTGGTTCATTTTTGCTGAAATTTCAAACACCAACGTTATGGAAAAACCTTTTTTCCCCTTTTGCGTTTTTGAATTTTTTGGGAAATTTCTCTTCAGTTTGATTAACTCATAAGGGCCTGGTGAAAAACCAATCTCGGGTGAGTGTGACTTCAGGGGAAAAATGGTAAGCCCGTTGGCCCTTGGGTTGTCTAAGCTGTTCTGATGGGACCCCCTAGAGGGAAACCGGTTCCTTCAACAGTTTCCCAAAGTTTTGCAATATCAATCCAAGCCTTACGGAACCTTCCGGGCCCTTAAAAGCAAACGGCACCCTTCTCCCTTGGGGTACCCCAAAAAACATAGAAATTGTCCGACTCTTTTGCGTTAAAGCCCCCGGGGGAAAACCCGCAGTACTACCCAAAGTTCTCCTTCACATCTGGTAATCCTACCTTACCTACGCCTTCACATCACTCCACACTCACGTACAATCGCCCCATCACTCATTTGGTATTTTCCAGACCATGCCCAATGCGCGCTACTGCCCAAACGGAGGTGGCAATTTGGCTCTAAAGTGGACAACCTCCTCCAACAGTGTGGATCAACTCCTTCACGTCTTACGCACGCTGAGTCCTCGTCAGAGGTCACTAGCAGTTCCCCTACTCACGTCATCCCAGTCACGTATCACCATCATTCAGCAGGGCACGTCAGTCAGTCCGTAGTCAGTTAAGGAACAATATGCCCCAGTTCACCCGGGGAACACGTGTTGGGGGCGGTTTGGTTTGGCGGCCCGTGTCGGTGTGGGGCGCGCAGGTGGGTTGTGTGGTCGGTTGCTGTTCGGGTGTGTGCCTTCTTGTTCAGGTCTGGTAAAGGTAATTGAATCGTTTTGGGATACAGTGTTTGTCTTCAGATTTTACTTTTTTGTTTGATCTTTTCTTTTCTCCCTTTCACACTTTACGTTCCTCAGTCCATCCATGTCCTCAACCACCTTTTCCCACTTTTCCCCACCCACTCCCCTCCTGCTGACGTGCACATCACTCCATCCTTCCTTGGGCTACCCCTCCCAAGGCCGCCGGAGCAGTGACACGCCTTACAGTGCCTGAGTTCGCCTGCTTAACGACCAAGGAGCTGTCAAACGTGTCTCACCTTCTAATTCCAGTCTCAGTCTGACACGTTACGTCAGTATCTACGTCATAATCAGTACGTCAGAAGTCAGGTAGTCAAATCTTCATTATTAATTCATTGGTGCAATTTGTTTTGTGTGCGTTGGGCCTTTCATGCTTTCCTTCAGTTCATTTTGGGAAAACGTTTAGTTGTGCAACGATGCAGGTCATTGTGTGCGAGTCCTTAATGTGGGCGTTTAATACAATATGTTCAGCGCGCAGTTATTTATTTTTCCATCAGACCTGTTGCATACAGAAAGGGGTAATTAAATCGGACATGTAGAAAGTTCCAATAGCTTTTAAACCTGAAAACAACAAACCACGGCCAATAATGGAAAATCCAGTCCAATCCACGTTAAATTTGAATTTTATCATTAGAATTCATGATTGTATTTGGGAGGAATATGTTGAAGTTGTTCTCTAAACTGGCTAATTCGAAATGGTTTTTCAGATAATGAAATTGCAGCATTTTCATTGGCGTTAATATTTTTAACCCTTTCCCAAATCTTGAGTACTCAAAGTGGGGCGTATTTATCATATCTTGATTTGTTTTAATCCTTTTTTAAAAACCGAGTCTTTCAAGTTTAACATTATTTTTTAATGGCTATTTTTATGTAATCTATGAGTTTACAGGATCGACGGTTGGCAATGTTTGGAGAACGGGTTTTGAATTTTTAGCGGTAAAGGGGTTAAATGTGGGAAATTTTTCCAATTTCTCGACAAGGGTAAACTCTAATGGTTCATTTATGGCTCGATTTGAAATCGAATTTTAAAAATGGTCGGAGAATTGGTTTCGGATACCGGGTTTAAATTTACCAGTAAAATAAAAATGTAAAAATTAGAGGTTGTTACCGATTAAAAGGCACCCGGGAAACGAGTGCTTGGGTACATTTTTTAAATGTAAAAGTCCCAACAAACAATTTATCGGTCTAGGCGGGGTTTTCAAACTCAGAATTCGTTAATTTTAGTATAAGCCCAGGGACGGACTAAGATAATTGCTGGGGTCTTGGTTGCGGGCTAACAGAAACGGGTGTTAGCTGATGTTGATTATGGTTTTTAATATCTCGGCAGCACGCTGTGAGGGCAAATCAGTTTTTTCAGAATTCTAAAAAATAGCCTGATGTAGATTCGTTCTGTAGAGGACCATAAGGTGTTTTTTCTTTGGGCAAGTTGGTAATTGTAATTTGGAATTCTCCCTGCTTGTTGTTTACAATTTATTGGTGAAACCCAAGGAGTTGTTTTGACTCTGCAGGTTGGGGAAAAGCCCGTGAGTGGTTTGCGGCCTTGGAAACCCCGGGGGCAACAGCGTTCAAAGGCCTCACCTTATCAATTCCTTTTCCCTAGGGCTTTGGGTGGTCTCCTGGGGCCTGCCCGGAGGGGTTTTTTCCCCCCGTGAGGTTGGGTTGCGGCTCCCCTTCCCTTTGGGGGCGCCCTTCCCGGGGGGCCCCCGGGTTTTTTTGGGGGGGGGCCCCCGGAGGCCTTTTTGGGGGCGCGGCACGGATACCCCCCCCGCGGATCGGGGGGGGCCCCAAAACCCCCTTAAACCCTCCCCCTTTGGCCTTTTTTTTGAAAAACGCCCGTTTCCCCCCAATTTGGGGGGGGCCCCCCCCCCCC
>VCHM03000404.1:0-15757 GCA_006182925.3 Reinhardtius hippoglossoides
ATTTACCCGGGATAAACGTGCACTGGTGGCGATGAAAACTTTCCACAGAAGATGACCCCCTGCCACATCTGAAGACATCCAGGACCTTGTCTCCCTTTTGTGACACAGAGCGGACTTTGGTATAGAGTTCAACTCCAGGAGGATCTTGGATGCATGGCAAGTGCTTCTGTTGCGTCTCCCACACATGTGTCATGCTCTCAGGGTTGATAAGTCGTAAACCTGTGGTGTCGGTCACTTCCCACACAGACTTCAGCAAACCCTGGATCAGCGACCGTGTTTCCTCAACCCCCCGAGTTCTCCTCTTACAGTGTCTGGCCAGTTCACTGGAGCTGATGTTGGCCAGAACTTGAGCCTCTGTAGGAGCATGACCAGCATGCTTCTTCTGCAGCTCGGACTTCTTTGCCTCTTTGTGTCAGGGGCGGCCAAAAGACAGACGTGAACCCAAAAGCACGACACTGGAGCAGGTTTAGGGAAAGACAAGAGTTCAGTTTTATTTGGAACGATCCGGGGTCAAAAGCCAGGTAGACAGTCAGGTAACAAACAAATCCGATAAGGAGCAGGCAAAGGGAAATCCAGGGTCCGGAAAGCAGGTCAGGGATCAGGTCAGGCAAAACAGATAAGGAGCAGGCAAAGGGGAATCCAGGGTCCGGAAAGCAGGTCAGGGATCAGGTCAGGCAAAACAGATAAGGAGCAGGCAAAGGGGAATCCAGGGTCCGGAAAGCAGGTCAGGGATCAGGTCAGGCAAAACAGATAAGGCAGGGATAACGCTGGAAGACTAGGCACAAACACACTAGACGATCTGGCAGGGGACAAGGGAAATGAGCAGGTAGATATACTGGGTGAGTGATGACTAATGGAAAGCAGGTGAGTCTGGGGGGTGGGGCAGGTAATGGGATCCGTGTGATGCAGAGCAGAGGGGAGTGGCTGACATCTGAAATGACATGAGTTAGTGATGCAGATAAACAGACAATGAAACTGTTAAAAACTGGGTGAAGTTGTGACACTTTGAGGCGACAAATGTCATCCTGGTCCCACTCAAAAATGCAGTGGGACAACTTTGAGCAGAAAGTGCCATAGATAGGGTGGTGTTCTGTTGTGAGTCCAGGAGTAAATCTCCTCATAAAGTGGAAAATATCTAATCTCACAATTGTTTTCCACGGTCGAAGCCATGAAAGAACCGGGGATGTACCTGTACAAATGAAAAATCAAGGCCAGAATTTATGCATAATGTTATAATTACAATTATCACTATATGACTCTCTCCGAAGTATGATATGACAAATATGACCTAATACAAGTAGCACTTGGGGGGGGGGGGGGGTAACCTATCATGTATGATCAATTATTGCTCAAATTTTTAAGGTTGTGCCTGTAACAAATAAAAAAATAACTACATACACATTTTGAAGGTCACACACCTGTCCCACTGCAGCAATCTCTGTCAACATAAATGATTTGTGGCTCTGGCTCTCCAGCATCCTTGTAGCGCTTCACGATCCCTTGGCACAACTCATCCAGTCCAGCTCCCTCACCAGTGGTGAGCACACAGTTGAGCACCTGCCCACATTTGTTGGTGACATTTGTCATCCACGTCGCTGAGTCTGCAATGTCACCTGCAAGCTTCTTTGTGATCTATTAAATACAGAAATAAAATTAAGATTAAGAGGACAAAAAAGTTGCATGACAACATAATCAAGTGTAATCATGACCATCATTTGTCAGAGGTTTGCCTGCACCTTTTTCGTGGAGTCGAGCTTTAGGATCCTGCCGTATGTTGATGTGATGACACCCTTCATCTCATCCAGATGACCCAGGATTTCATTTGCATGGACCCTCTCAAACCACTGTGCAAAGGGTAGGGAGCGATAGGTTGGTGGCTGCCCATAGACTGCTGTCTCATACTGGGTTATTGCACTCCTCCTTTTGTGAAGCTCACAGTCCGACAGGTACTCAACTGTGTGCCTTGCCCACTCCTCACTGTGAATTTCCTCCAGTGCTTGCTGCAGGTAACTGGAGCTGTTCCCTACTGTTCTTGGTTTGAGGAAGGTAACGCACTTCCTGTCCAGGGCAAGCTGTATGGTGAGAACAGCAGGGAACTTGTTTCTGTGGGCAGGATCCAACTGATCTAACACATCAGCGCTCCAAGGGCAGACAGGGATTTTGCACTTACTGCACCGAGGATAGTCTCCGCCGACCAAGTAATACCTGCAGTCAAGGTCAATTACTTCCCGTGCTTTTGTGTAAATCCAGAGTGGTGCATCTTGGTTTTGCACTGCACACATTTAATTGGAATACCCCACATCCGCATCGGCGCCCACAGAAACATCCGCTGCCTGAAGTAGGTCATGGGGTCAGGTTGTACATTTGTCGGCTTTGGTGGATTAGGTGGATGGAACCAGTTTTGAGGAAACTGTTGCCGCAGCTGTCCTGTGGGGTCGTAAAGACACTGGGCAATCCACTCCTGATCGGCTGGGTTGATGACCCGCATGAACTGTTTGGGGAGAAAACTCACCCAATTCACCACCGGCGGCCTCAGGTGGACAACGTAAGGAGATGTGGCAGGAAAAGAAGGTGGTGGTGGAGGGGGAGGTAGTTGTTGTGGTGGAGGAGGAAGTTGCAGCTGTGGTGGAGGAGGTCGCTGTTGTTGTAGTT
The DNA here is from genome assembly GCA_006182925.3 of Reinhardtius hippoglossoides. NCBI lineage: Eukaryota > Metazoa > Chordata > Actinopteri > Pleuronectiformes > Pleuronectidae > Reinhardtius > Reinhardtius hippoglossoides. The sequence goes on from VCHM03000404.1 coordinate 2,653, forward strand.
GTGGCGGAGGAGGAAGTTGCAGCTGGGGTGGAGGAGGTCGCTGTTGTTGTAGTTGTGGCGGAGGAGGAAGTTGCAGCTGGGGTGGAGGAGGTCGCTGTTGTTTAGGTCGAGGAGGTCGTCGCTGCTGTGGAGGAGTAGGTTGTGGTTGATGTGAAGGGTTCCCACTTTCCCTGCTGACGACTGTATTGGCAGTTTTAACATTTGTGTTATAACTGGCAGATGAAACAGACATATGTAGAAGAATGTGTGAACAATTGTGTGTTTCATGTTGTAACTCATTCTCTAAGAGTTGCAGAAGGTAGTGTGTGGCAACCACAGGCCAAATGCTCACTGCAGGGGTCCCTCAGGGTGTCTGGAGTAGAGGCGTGAGGGGATCTCTGCATAGTATACAGGACTGGGGTCTTTTGTGTTGTAAAGGAAGATAGGAGATTTCGGAGACAGATTGTCTCACACCAGAAGTAACAACCAGAGGTCACACCAGGGGGTTCGCACAGAGAGGGGGGCAGGATGTCTGCCTACCTTCCACATTTAGTGAAGAAGATGAGGAGATCTTCTTCCTCCCAGGGAGGAGCTTGTAATGTATAAAGATCTGACTCTGCCATTGTTCTGTGCTCATTCTATACATGCTACATTAGGTGGCTGTGTGGGGTGAGTCCACCTGCGGGTGTTAGAATTGAACTTACCGAGAAACAATGTATGACCACGTATGACAATGTATGATAGTGTACGATTATGTATAATTGTGTATTATTAAACAGGAAATTGCCACCACAATTTGGCGTTTGTCGGCAGGATCACACATGTGAGCAGACACTCCGGATCTCAACGAAGTGAGAGCCGGATGCAAGAGAGCCAGGAGTGCACTCACTGATGTGATCCAGCGAACCTGGTGTGGCAATCAGACATTGTCTTTCTGGTAAGTAAAATTCTGTTTAAAAGGGCCAAAGGTAAAAGATTCACTCATTCATTGTATTGAGGGACAGACGTGTCTGCACGGCAAGGGTTAGGAAATCGGTGTAGAATCAAAGAAGCTTCAATGTTTTAGATTTTTTAGGAAAAAGATCTATGTTTTATGATTTTTTAGGAAAGAAATCCATGTTTTATGATATTTTTAGGAAAAAAGATCTATGTTTTATGATTTTTAATAAAAAAAAATCTATGTGATTTTTGGAAAAATCAACTAGTGCAAATATATAAGTATAAATATATGGAGTGTTTATTAACTTAAACACACTTGTAAGATTGGGCTCTGACGTCGGGCTCATGATAATTATAACTGTTATTATAATATAAGTAATATTATTATTTTGCAATAGAGGTGTAGCTGGGACGGAAGGACCAAGGCCGAGTCCGGATCGTCTCAGCACAACAATCTGTTGAAAATCTGATAATTCCAGTACATTTTATGCCTGCATGGGTGGTGCTAAAGAGAAGTGTGGCTATGAGATTTCTCTAAGGCATTATATCAGGCAGAGTATTTAAGATGTATTAAGGAATCAAAAACTGAGGAACAATAATTGAGAAATTTGCCAAGAGATCAGGAATTACAAGAGGTAATTGCATTTGACAACATTATTACCAAGATGGCGCCGCGGACGGCTGCCTCGGCGTGTTGGTGCGCGATGTTTTGTCTTGTTTTGTTAGTTAATTCAGTGTTCTGCCTAAGAACCGGGAGCTCTTTCACCAGAGAAATGCTCATGAACATCAGGGTCATAACTCCTGACAATTTACTTCCGACTTTCATTGCCTCATCTGTCGAAATTTTGGATATTCTGGTCAAAGGTGCCCTCACCTTCGTACATGCAGTGAAGCGACGGAGGAGAGGTAAACGGGCCGGTGCGCTTGTGCGCCTCCGCCGGCGGGGACTTCGCACACCGCTACCAGGAATATTCCTCTCCAACGTGCGTTCACTGTGCAACAAGCTGGACGAACTCCAGCTACTAGTTGGTAAGAACAGAGACTTCTACTCATCTTCCGTTCTGTGCTTCACGGAGACGTGGCTATGTGGATCGATACCGGACTCTGCGCTGCAGCTGGCTGGCTTCCAACTTTTCCGGGCGGACCGCCACACGGAACTCTCCCGGGAAATCGAAAGGTGGAGGAATCTGCTTCTATACCAACTGCGGCTGGTGCAATGATGTGACAGTGATTCATCAGCACTGTTCTCCTGATCTGGAATATTTTTTCATCAAATGCAAACCCTTCTACTCCCCCCGCGAGTTCGTTTCATTCATTCTGGTCGGTGTTTACATCCCACCGCAGGCCAACGTGCAAGAGGCGCAACGCACGCTCGCCGACCAGATACTGTGTGTGGAACGGACTAACCCGGACTCCTTAGTTATTGTCCTCGGCGACTTTAACAAAGGAAATCTCACCCGCGAACTCCCCAAATATAAACAATTTATTAAATGCCCGACCAGAGAGGAGAACATTCTGGATCACTGTTACACCACAGTAAGCAGTGCCTATCACGCCGTCCCCCGGGCTGCACTGGGACTCTCGGACCACGTCATGGTCCATTTGATTCCTGCATACAGGCAGAAACTAAAACTCTGCAAACCTGTTGTGAGGACTTCAAAGCAGTGGACCAGTGAAGCTGTGGAGGATCTTCAGGCGTGCTTGGACTGTACAGATTGGGAGGTTTTCAGGACTGCTACCAACAGTCTGGACGAGTACACAGAGGCTGTGACTTCTTATATCAGCTTCTGTGAGGACAGCTGTGTTCCATCACGCACCAGGGTGTGCTACAACAATGACAAACCCTGGTTCACAGCAAAACTCAAAAAGTTAAGGTTGAAGAAGGAAGAGGCGTTCAGGAGTGGGGACAGAGACAGGTTCATAGAGTCAAAATACAGGTTTAGCAAGGAGGTGAGAGAAGCTAAACGTCTGTACTCTGAGAAACTCCAACACCAGTTCTCAGCCAATGACTCTGCCTCTGTCTGGAAAGGCTTAGGCAGATTACTAATTGTAAGCCTAGAGCCCCCCATTCCACTAACAACCCACGCCTGGCCAACGACTTGAACGAGTTTTACTGTCGCTTTGGAAGACAATGGGACAGTCCTGACACCATCCCCCGTGACACCACCCTCCAGCCCATCAACTGCTCTTCCCCCTCCATAGCAAAGGCCTGCGCCTTTCAACAACTGCCCCCTCCCTCCTCCCTACCACAGTGAAGACCCTCTCCATCCTGGAGGGGGACGTCAACAGACTCTTCAGGAGACAGAACCCCCGCAAAGCAGCCGGGCCAGACTCTGTCTCTCCATCAATCCTGAAGCACTGTGCTGACCAGCTGTCTCCGGTGTTCACAGACATTTTCAACACCTCACTGGAGACATGCCACGTACCAGTCTGCTTCAAGACCTCCACCATCATCCCTGTCCCCAAAAAAACAAAGATCACTGGACTCAACGACTACAGACCCGTCGCCCTGACCTCTGTGGTGATGAAGGCATTGAGCGCCTTGTGCTGCTCCACCTCAAAGCCATCACTGACCCTCTCCTGGATCCCCTGCAGTTTGCCTACAGAGCCAACAGGTCTGTAGACGATGCAGTAAACATGGCCCTTCACTTCATCCTCCAGCACCTGGACTCCCCAGGAACCTACGCCAGGATCCTGTTTGTGGACTTCAGCTCTGCCTTCAACACCATCATCCCGGCTCTGCTACAGGACAAGCTCTCCCAGCTGAGTGTGCCCGACTCCACCTGCAGGTGGATCACAGACTTCCTGTCTGACAGGAGGCAACACGTGAGGCTGGGGAAGCATGTCTCTGATTCCAGGACCATAAGCACCGGTTTTCCCCTCAAGGCTGTGTTCTTTCCCCTCTACTCTTCTCCCTGTATACCAACAGCTGCACCTCCAGTCATCAGTCTGTCAAACTCCTTAAGTTCGCGGACGACACCACCCTCATTGGGCTCATCTCTGGTGGGGATGAGTCCGCCTACAGGTGGGAGATTGACCATCTGGTGACCTGGTGTGGTCTGAACAACCTGGAGCTCAATGCTCTGAAAACAGTGGAGATGGTTGTAGATTTTAGAAGGAACCCAGCCCCACCCACCCCCATCACCCTGAGAGACTCCCCAGTCGACACTGCGGAGTCCTTCCGCTTCCTGGGCACCATCATCTCCCAGGACCTCAAGTGGGAGCTGAACATCAGCTCCCTCACCAAAAGAGCTCAACAGAGGATGTACTTCCTGCGGCAGCTGAAGAAGTTCAACCTGCCAAAGACAATGATGGTGCACTTCTACACCTGCATCATCGAGTCCATCCTCACCTCCTCCATCACCATCTGGTACGCTGCTGCCACTACCAATGACAAAGGCAGACTGCAGCGTATCATCCGTTCTGCTGAGAAGGTGATTGGCTGCAATCTGCCATCTCTACAGGACCTGTTCGCCTCTAGGACCCTGAGGCGTGCAGGTAAGATTGTGGCCGATCCTTCCCACCCGGGTCAAAAACTGTTCGAGGTACTTCCCTCCGGCAGGAGGCTGCGGTCCATCAGGACCAAAACCTCACGCCACAAGACCAGCTTCTTCCCGGCTGCAGTTGGCCTTATCAACAAGGCCCGGGACCCACACCTGACTTGGACTCTTATCCCGCCCCCACGCCTCTAGTCTGTGTTACATTAACACACATTATATAACATTGCACATTGCACATTGCATATTGCACTTTTACAGTTACATTGCACTCCTGTTTTTGCATTTTGCATTTTTACTTTTTATATCTTTTTATTTCATATCTGTTTAAGTACTTATCGTGTTTTTATGTTTTTATGTTCATTGCACCTTATGCCATGCCAAGGCAAATTCCAGGTAGGTGTAAACCTACTTGGCAATAAACACTTCTGATTCTGATTCTGATTCTGATATTGGAGATGGTTTCTTATTGTTCCTTACAAAAGCATTTTGGTGTTGGTTGAAGGTTTAAGGGTTACTAACACTAAAAAACTAACAAACTAAAACCTTAACAAAAATTGTGTTGATGGATATGAGTGGCTTTGAAAGAAAAATGTAAGAATTTGGTAAAACTAAACTGAGGATTTAGCTGAGGATTCCAGCTGAGAAAGCGGAGAAAAGAAAAAGTGAGGAGTCTGAGAATCCTCAAACTGGAGAAAAAGGTGAGTATATGTTTAAATATATTTGGATATGTTTAAATATGTTTGGAGTATATGTTTAAATGTATTTGGAGTATATCTTTAAATATATTCGGGGTATAATTGGGTTTCTAAGGCTAATAGTAAAAGTAAAAATAAACAAACTTAAACTAATTAAAATAAATTTTTTGAGATAGAAAGAATTGGTTTTAAAAATTGAATTAAGAGACTTTTAAGTTCTTTTCCCATATAAGCAGAACTTTATTCCCCAAATTTCGTATTCTGCTGAACAAACCAGAGTTTAAATTGATAAAATAAGAGTCGGGTTCACAACTGCTGAGACAACCTATTTGAGAAAATAGGTTTAAAGATAGAGAGGATGATTTTTTCCGAGCAACACAATAGGAGGCTCTGATTACAACAAATAAAATACAAATATTTTTCGATGAAAACTGCCTGCCATACAACTACCTACTCAATGACAAAAATGTTACTTTCTGTACTTACAGTAACATAGAGTAGACCAATACAAATATTAGATCATTTATATCATATAAAATATGTCATTTATGTAAGCTATTTTATTTAGTGACTTTATTGTTGAGGGTTGATGTGTAGTTCCTGTTGTAAGCGGGTTGTTTGCATAGACTGTATATTGGGACTCTTATTTTGAAAGGGGGTTTTAGCGGAAATGGCTTCTGTGAACAGGAAGTTGTGAAATGTGACGGGGAATAAACGGGTGATGTCCCGAGTTCATGATTCAGTCTGTTTCCTGACGCGATGCGCTCGCTCGCCGAAACCATCGGTGAAGGGCGCTGGCGCAGCGCGGCGCGGCGCGGCCCATGTGAACCGCACAAACGTTTAACAGGGGGGCGCCTGGCTTTCCTTGGCGCTATGCGGCGCGGCGCTTCAGCGCCCGGTGTAAACCCTGCGTCAGTGTACCGTAATCTGGATGCCAGATTGGCAGGCTGCAGAAAACATACCAATGAATATCGGCAAATGTTATCGGTGAAAGTCAAGTTTATTACCGATACGCCGATAACAGTAAACGAGGCGAATATCGGCTGCTACCGATATACGGCCGATACATCGGTGCACCACTAATCATAAATAATATCAACTTCAGGTCAGTCCTATAGGATGCACACAAACAATAATTTCAGGTGACATATGATTTTGGGGAATGATTCTCTGATCAATATAAGCTTTAGATTGTCTCTAACCCTGTTTTTGTCTTGACCTTTGACCTATCACCTCTAAAAGTGAATCACCTGGAGGAACCAGCCAAAGTCTCGTTCCCCAAGTAACTGACCGACTGAAGAGATAACATCTGCTTCAAGAGAAAGAAACAAACTCACCTCCAGTCCAGACCCACTTTGGATCACTGTGCTCAGTGTAAATCACGGGGTCTCCTCTTCCAGCTCGACATGCATAACCTGCTGACTCCGTCTGGCCTCTGATGACGGAGGAGTTTTGTTCAGTCCCTCCGCTGCTTCCTGGGAGCAGCTCATAACTGTACTGGTCAGGAATGGGCATACGAGCCATTCTATTCTCTTGACATCTGGGGACTGGATCCGAATTATTAGCGTAAACTCTGTACCAGTAGAACCTCCACCCTGCAGCCGGATGTGGAACCCCACAGGTGAGAGTCACTGAGGCTCCAGGAGTCAGCCATGACGGAGACACAGTGACGACAGCTCGTGGTGCAGCCGCTGAAACGGAACATCGTCAGAACAAAAACACGTCTTCATGTTTGTCTAGAGATGTTCATTTTGGAAGCGATGCAATTTCTGGATGCTACACATTCAGCCATCGACATGACTGCCCCCAAAAGTGAAGCCAAATTATACAATCGCCCCCTGGTGGCTGCCTGCAGTATATGTCAACCATGGTTTCTTTCATTTTAGTTTGTTCACGTGTTCATGTTTCTGATCAGTTTGGTTTTAATTAGTTATTTGATGTTATAAAAACAGTGAAACATCATGACTGACAGCTGAGGCTGACTCACGATTGGTCGAGCACATGTATGGGCGGGACCTCGATGCCCCAGCTCCACACCTCCATCATGATTTCACAGACTCTGGCTCTAAATGACGTGAAAAGTGCAAGATGGCTGGTACCCGGGATATTTTGGCTTCTCTTTTGTACATGTGCATTGAACACATATAAACTTTGTATTATTTAAACTTAAACACCTATACTTTTAATACTAAATATGACTTGACTCACCGTTAGACAACGTGAGGGGAACACTCCATCCTGTTGAATTCTGCCGTGCACCTTTCAGTCGGCCCTGACACCAGTAACTGCCGCTCACATGTGACCCCAGACTGAATTCCTTTGTGTTGGGAGGTGCATGTGAGCTGGTTGCTGTCCATTCATACTCCCACTCAGAGTCTCCTCCCTGGATCTCACACCTCAGTGTGACGGTTTCTCCTCTGTATCTGTTCGGCCAGTTGGGTTGAAGAGTCGCAGCAGCTCCGTTGTGGACTATTCATATTCACCAGTAAAGATAGAATAACAGCTTGTATCAGCATCAACCTTTACATAATCTCAACAAACAGACATGAACGCAGAATGGATTCTCTCCGCACTCACCAATTTCATGAATCCTGACTGAGTGACTGTACTCGGTGTAGTAAACTGGATCTCCTCTTCCTCCTCTGCACCAGTACTGTCCTTCACGTGAGGCACTAGCTCTTTGTCCATCTGACTTGAAATCCTCATCCGTCAGGGGCTCCGAGGTCTTCTCACCTCTGTACCAATAATAATTCCAGCCAGGTGATGATGGGCCCACGGAGCAGGTCAGGAGCACACTGCCCCCTACTGGAAAGGCTCTGTGGTCAGCACGCAGGTTAGCCGCTGGTCTTTCTGTTAATGTTAAAAACACTTTGGCATTTAGTCCATTTCATGTGAGTTGAATGAAATGAGCAGAACATGTATCTCCTTTAGTCTTCTGCAGTCGTACAAACTGAAACAGCAGTAAAAGCAAAAGTATAAAAGTGCTTTGGCCCAGATTGTAGCACCTGTTTGCCATATCAGAGCCACAAGTTAGCCACAGCCGTACCGTACATTAACCAAAGGAGCCAAACGTGGCCCAGATTCGTTTGGATCTATTTGGACCACATTCACCACATGGACCACTTTAGGTTCACATCCAGATCACACTTTGCCTAGAGCACCGCATGTTTACCATAAAGACCCAGGTTTGTTCTGGGATAGTTGGGCCACATTAGCTCTTTAACAAGTGGACGAGTTTAGGCTCGGATCCATTCTGTCCACAGGAAAGCTAGAGGAGCCGCATCACTGCCTGAAGTGGCCCACATCCATCTGGTCTGAAGGTGCTGAGCATAGACCGTGTATAAAGATAGACGCCATCACAGCTCCACAACAGTGAGTTCGCCCCCTGGTGGCTGGCTGCAGTATAGGTCAAATTATCTCAGGAAGAAAGGAAGTTCTTGTACCTCTGATGTACTGTAAGTTCAAGTTTTGGGTTGAACTGAATTAGTTTTTGACGTTATAAAAACAGGGTGAAACTTCATGACTGACAGCTGAGGCTGACTCACGATTGGTCGTGTATCAGCAGAACCTCGGTCCCAGATCGTTTGTATCCAGGATATTTTGTCTTGGATTCTGAACAGCAATTGTTTCCTCCCAGATGAGAATAACATCTAAACATCGGTGAACGTCATCTTACTCGCCAATAGGCTGATCGCAACAACGAGATAAATATCGGTAAGATGTTCAGCTTTTGAATCGGCGCATCCCTCGTTACGTTTTTGTTGTATTCTATTTTTTATCAGCGCATATGAACATAAATTGAAGGAGACATTTGCCAGTTTCTCAAAACTCAGTCTTTCTCACCAGAAACTGTTAATGTGACGTCATCGCTCCACTCGGTTGTGGAAGTCAAGTTCTTCTTGTCTTTAGCCAAACACCTGTAGCTTCCACTGTCGGACGAGGACGCACTGACAATCCTGTATTCATTGTGTGTTGGAACCGTAGTTGAGTTGGGTTTGGTCCATTCATACTCCCACTCAGTCAGTCCATCTGCAGGGACCTCACACCGGACAGTGATCATCTCACCGCTGAATATCAGAGACCAGTCAGGCTGCAGGGCCACAGACGCCTTGTGGGAAACTGATCACAAATAGAAACAGAGAACAGAAAGTAGAATGAACTCAGTACAGCTCATACCTCCACCAAACCTTACCGATACCAGTCCTCTCATCTTTTCATCAGGGAAAATAATCAACAAAGAATCACACAATCTTAAAACAGAACACTATGCAACTGTTTAACCTTAAAACAGCAGCTTCCAAGTTAATGTAATGATTCTCTGCCTTAATATGGAGAAAGTTTCCTCCTTCTCTCCCTGAGCGTCTGTTCTCTGTGACTCTGCTGAGTGGGTTCCATCTCCTGAGAGAAGAACTGACTGAGAGTCAGCTTCAACTGTCACAACCAGCTGCAGCTGAAGAGTGAAGCTGAACTGAGATCAGTTCAAAACACTCTGAAGTTATTCAAAGATAGCATGTGTGGCTGCAAAGGGCGCTGTTGCTCAGTAAAAGTTACATCGTGTTAAAGAAAGTCTGGATGTTTGGATTCCATCTAAATTGCATTGGTTCTGTCCCAAGTTTCGTGGAAATCCATCCAGTAGTTTTTGCGTAATCCTGCCGACAAACAAATAAAGAAAGAAACGTACGGGGACAAAATATAACGTCCACAGCGGAGGTAACTAGTCTTTGGATTTCTAAACTGACTCTTACCTCTGTTCTCTATTGGGACTAGGTTGCTGTCCTCTGTGAAGACAGCTGTGTCTCCTCTCCTTCCTCTGCAGTTGTAGACGCCTTCCTCTGAGATGCTGATTTCATCATCTGTTTCATTATATCTTAGGATCTGAGCTGCAGAGGAGGCTGAGGTTCTTCTGAACCAGTCGTATCTCCACTCAGACGCGTTATCCACAGAGCAGATCAGTGCCACGCTTCCCTTTCCTGTGATGGTTGTGTTATCGGCAGTCAGCCTGGGCCTGGGCTTATTGGCTTTCAAAGTGCATGAGAGAAAATGAAAGACAAATTAAATGGAGAGAAAAGATTAAAGCGTATGAAGCAGAATTTCTCTCAGTAGAGGACAAAGTTCTGATCGTGAAATATATAAGACAAAAAAGGTCTAATGATGAATCTCAACATGTAAAAGGTTCAGTGATCCCCACACAGCTGGATGCTTTTGGCCCAGATGTGGCCCACACTGTCACACTGCCATCCAGGCCACACACCTCATGGAACGATGGCACTGGGCCAGTCCACTGCTGTTTGCCAGAGCCGGGCCACAGATAAGCCGTAGCAATACCGTTTGTCACCAAAAGGGCCAAAGGTGGCCCCGATTTGTTATGTGCTGTTGAGCCATGTTCACCATTCATGGACCACTTGAGGTCCACATCCAGATCACACTTTGCCTACAGCACCTGATGTGTGCAGAAAAGACCCAGGTTTGTTTGAAGGTATTTGGGCCACATTAGCTGGTTTACATGTGGACCAGTTTAGGTCCACACCCAGATGCTATCTGGGGATTGGGCGGAAATTGGTTGAGTAGTTTTGACGTAATCCTGCCAGAAAAACCAACAGAAAGAGGTGAAGACGTAACGTCCTCGGTGGAGGTGTTGAAAGATGATTGGACTTACGTGTGACTCTCAGCTGGAAGGCGTCACTCCACTCTGTTGAGGAATACAAGTCCGCTCTGGCCTTACACCAGTACTCTCCACTGTGGAAAACAGAGGCAGTGCCCAGCCTGTATTCACTGTGTGTGGGAGCTGTGTTTGGACCAGTGACTGGTTGGTGGGAGCTTGTTGTCCTCCATTCATATTCCCACTGGGTGTCTCCTCCTCCCTGGACCTCACACCTGACAGAGATCGTCTCACCGCTGAATATCTGAGTCCAGTTGTGTTGCAGCACGACAAAGCTTCTGTTGGACACTGAACATTCAAACACAAAATAAAACCAACAGAGAGAACTGGTTAATATTGCTGCTGATTGGTTCTGATTCATCGTAGCCAGTCATGAAAGCATGCTACTCACAGGTTCTGTCGATGTGAAGCACGTGACTCTTCTCTGAGAAGAAATCTGAGTGAGTCCTTCTTCCCCTGCACCAGTAGCTGCCTCCGTGTGAGATGCTGATAGAGTTTTGCACATGATTTGGTTCGATGGCGGTTTCATCCCCGTCTGGGGAACGTGTGAACCAGTCGTAGGTCCAACCCGCAGACTCCTCAACAGAACAGGTCAGAGTCAGAGTGCCGGCCACTGGTATGGACGTCCTGGATGCTCTCACTGTGGCTCTGGGTTTGTGTGCTGCTCGGTAAAGAATATTTACATCCAAAATTAGGAATCCTTCCTTAATACTTCATGAAACTCAGTTTATGTAGTGAAGCATCTACTAAATTATCAAAAAATTATATCTTAGGACACAATTCATTATTAATCTTTACATCTGTAGTAGTATACATTTATTAAAGAAGATTTAAAAAGTATATATTTTCAATGTTGATTAGGAATCAATTCATCTTTATATTATAATTCAGTATATCCATTAAAATAGCAAAAATCTATATTTTCATAATTAATTAGAGATCAATTCATTATTTAATTGTTTATGTTCAGTATGTAGTATATATCCATTAAAATAACAACTAATAATATCTATATAACTATTTAGAAATCAACGCATTTATTATGAAGAAGAAACGTGGATTTGTCCGGCTGTCGACACGATGTGGAAAATAAGCTTCCTGTTTCTACTGTCCCATTTATTGTGAACTGCTTGACTTATTCGCCTTTCTAGAGGCCCTGCTCCTTCGTCGGACGTCATTGGCCACCACGCTTCAGACGGCCCTGCTGTTCTGCTTGTATGGAACTGTTCTGCTTGTATGGAACTGTTCTGCTTGTATGAACTGTTCTGCTTGTATGAACTGTTCTGCTTGAATGGAACTGTTCTGCTTGTATGGAACTGTTCTGCTCGTTTTCTTCACGAGCCGTTTTGTTTGTTTGCGGGTGGTTAGTTTATTAATCCTTCCCCTTTTCCTTTGGTTCTCGTCCCCGGGGGAAGTCCCAGCTTGGTCCCTGTGTTGATCTTGTCTGAAGTGTTTTATTTCATATGTTAATTTGTGTCCTGTTTGTTTGTTTCATTTTGCTTTTTGTTGGTTTATGCCTTCGAATTTAATAAAGTTATTTTCTATGAGTAAAACACGTCTCTTGCCTGTGATGTACACGAAATAGTTTAGTTATTTCCTGGAGGTGAAATTCCCCAGGTGGCGTTGTTGCATCCCTCATTATCCTCACTTTCCCTCACGCTACAAGTTCAAACCAGGTCTTTTCATATATATAGATATAAAGATATCTATATATATATCTAGTGAGAAAGTTCCTTTTGCATCCAGCTGTTAGTTTTCACACTGATGGTTTTATCTTCCCTGCACATTGTATTTTCAGCCACTGGATGGCGCTCTGTTGTGTTCCTCTCTGTGGATGTGTGAGCAGCTCACTGTGCTTCAGTGGCTGTTTGCATGTGATGCATGTGATGCATGTTTATTATCACTGGATGATGTTGAAGTGGTTTTTCCTGCTCAGTTCTTAGATCATGCAACGTCTGTGTGTCGTCTTTTGTTTCATTGTATTTTAATTACAGATGTGAATTGAAAACTTGAAACCTGATTGTTAGAAACATTGTGGTGAAATAAACACAGTTAGTGTTTAACTCTTCTGGTTATTGCTCCACACACGTCTCTTAAACGCGTCGTCTCTGTCGTGGTTCTGTTTCTTTGGCGACTCACTGTCCAGCATCACTTTACATATCGTCTACATATCACTTCTCCTTTCCAAAGAAATGTCAGCAAACATGTAAATGTATTCTCCTAACCGGTCAGCCGGCTCAACGTCCCTCACAGACATAAGAACTGAAAGTTCAGTTAGAAAAGCAATAAAACAAAGGTTAAAAGCCTCTTCATGAACATGTGTTTTTCAAATG
>VCHM03000408.1:0-15687 GCA_006182925.3 Reinhardtius hippoglossoides
GGCTGCTGCTAGGGCTATGGAGGAGGCCGGGACACTCGGGTCGAGCGTCGTAGTCAACAGCTCTCTGTGCGGCGGCGGCGGCGGCTTTTACAGCCTTCACAACCGCGGCAGACGCGTCCGTGCGGGGGAAGCGCTCCCTTCGTGCGATGAACGGAGTCACCAGAGCCTTTCCCAGCTGCTCCAGGAACACCCTCCGCTTGTTCCGCTTGCCCAGCATCCAGTCTGGGTTGATCTCTCTCCATATCACGAAGGCGTTGTAGGAAGAGACATCGAAAATGTTGTGAAATATGACAAGGGGCCAGCGCGCGGTCATCCTCCTGCAGCTGTACGTTCCGATCACCTTGTCTAGGTTGTCCACGCCACCTTTGTTGCGGTTGTAGTCCAGGACGATGACCGGTTTCTCGTCCTCGCAGTCGCTGATGTAGGCCTCAGGGTGCCGTGTGCTCAGGAGCACCACATTCCTGTTTTTCTTTGGGATGTAGGACACAAGAGTGGCAGTGGGCGTGAATGCGAACTTGGATGAGAACACCTCTCTTCCCCTGACCGCGAGCACCCAGTCGGGAGCTCCGGCTTGTTCTTCCGAACAGTGCCGACCACGGTGAGCTTCCTCTCCAGGAGCTGCCGCGCGAGTTGGTAGGAGGTGAAGTAATTGTCGCACGTGACGTTACGACCGTGCAGTCCCTCCGTTACATCGAGCACTACCCGCAACCCCTAGTTCCCTTCTGGGCGTCCGCCCGCCGCTCGGCTTTCCGGTGTACACTTGCATCTTCCAAGCGTAGCTTGATTTCGCATCGCAGGCCACCCACGACTTGATCCCGTATTTCGCCGGCTTGCTGGGCATGTACTGACGGAATGGACACCGGCCTAGAGAGAAAAACAGGAGGAGATGAGATGAGGACGAGGACTAGCAGCCGCTATCTACATAACATAACATAACATGACATAACATAACATAACATAATAATAATATAAATTTAAAAAAAGACTAACCTCTGAACGGAACCAGTTGCTCGTCCACGGTCACTTCGGGCCCCGGGTTGTAGAGGTGCAGTAGCCGCGACACCCACGTGTCCCAGACCTCTCGCACGGCCGCCATTTGTCCGTGGCTCGTCTTGTGCGTTTTGTCTCGCGGTCGTCGAAGCGCAGCAGTCTGGAGTACGTGTGGAATAGTTTTAGGGGCATCGTGGCACGAAATATCGCCCGGCCGCTCTCTGCTACCAGCCATCTTGGGAGCTTGGCTGGTAGCCTGGTGGTAGCTCATAGCCTGGTTGTAGCTGGTAGCCTGGTGGTAGCTGGTAGCGCCTTAGCGCCCCACAGCTCTGCTCCGTGTCGCCAGGTAGTTTCACAACTTCCTCCACCTAAAGCTGCGGCTACGGTTCAAATCCGTAACCCCGAACACAGCGGGGGGTTTGAGGCGACGCGCTAACGCGACGAGCGGCCCCACCACGGTTCATGCGGGGCCGCAGCAAAGTGTTTAAAAAGGAGCCGCAGGGCCGCGCTAACAGGTAAATGAGGCGACGTGTTAAAAACAATGCGGGGAATTATGATGACTAGAATAATATTACAATAATAGTTATAATATAAATATAATAATAACTATATGTGACGACCCCCTCCAGCCTCACTGAGATATGTGATGTCACTGAGAGATGTGATGTGATGTCACTGAGATAAGTGATGTCACTGAGAGCTGTGATGTCACTGAGAAATGTGATGTCAGTGAGATATGTGATGTCACTGAGAGCTGTGATGTCACTGAGACCTGTGATGTCACTGAGATCTGTGATGTCACAGAGATATTTGATGTCACTGAGATATGTGATGTCACTGAGAGATGTGATGTCAGTGAGAGCTGTGATGTCACAGAGCTGTGATGTCACAGAGCTGTGATGTCACTGAGATATGTGATGTCACTGATATATGTGATGTCACTGAGATATGTGATGTCACTGAGAGATATGATGTCACTGAGATATGTGATGTCACTGAGATATTTGTTTATTTAGTAGGATCCCCATTAGCTCTACCCTAAGACAGAGCTACTTTTAGTGGGGTCCACATTTAAAACATACACACAAATACAAACATTTAAAACATACATTACAATACCAATATCAATATCAAACATTTAAAACATACATTACATTACAAATATCAAAAGTTAAAATACATAAAATAATGATCATACAATTTTACATTACAAATATCAAACATTAACATAGTGGTTATGCAATTTTACCTTTGTCATGATATAAAACACTGATATATCCAATTCCATAGAAGCGAAAACTGCAAACCATGTAAGAGAATACTACACATTTTTACATACAGTACATCACCATCTAGTGTCACAAGTATGCTGTACCCAAGTGTTTTATTATTTGCTTTTTGAACATACATTTACGTGTCACGTTTATAATTTCTGTTGGTAGTAGGTTCCATGACTTCATGGCTCTGTATCCCACAGTGCGTTTAAGAAAATTGGTATTAGCTCTGGGGAGTGAAAACCTACCTTCTAATACTCGTCTAGTGCCATAGCTATGTGAGGCTACATTTTTATTTAGTTGCCTATACTGATCTGCTGGCGTTTTAGACTGCAAGAGGCGCCATGTTGATAAAAGAAGTGCCGCAGCCATCCTGTCTTCAACTTTTAGCCAGTGGAGACTGGCATGCATACTCTGTATACTGGTTCTGTAAGGTCACTGTAGAGCAAAGCGTGCAGCCTTGTTCTGTACTAGCTGTAGTTTATTCAGCTCTTTCTTGGTGGCATTTGCCCATACTATCTGACAATAATCCAGCTGTGACAGAACAAGAGAGCTAACTACCAGTATTCTTAGATCAGGTGTAAGATGATTTCTGCATCGTCTGACTACAGCTAGTGCTTTGCCCATTTTATTGACAATAGTGTCAATGTGCTTTGACCAGGACAGTTAATCATCTAGGGTGACTCCCAATAGCTTGGTTACCTTTACTTGTTTGATGGATATTCCATCTATGCACAGTCTAAGCTCTGGCTCTGCTCTAAGAGAATGATTAGACCCAAAGATGATGCTTTTTGTTTTAGCTAAGTTGAGAACCATCTTGTTTTCAAGGACCCACTTTCCAATGGAACTTAGCTCCCTGTTTAGGATGACTGTCAGTTCTTCTGCTGTTTTTGCTGATGCATATACAGTAGTGTCATCTGCGTACATACTTAGATTTGCACTTCTTAATACTTGAGGTAAATCATTAGTGAAGTTAGAGTACATTAGTGGGCCTAGACAGCTTCCCTGTGGAATTCCACTAACATTTTGTTATCTAGATCTCTGTACCAGTCATCTGACATTTGCGTCAGTGCTGTTCATGTGGAATGTCCCTTTCTGTAAGCATGCTGGTACTTTGTTAACAGATTATTTACTGAGAAGTATTCCTGTATTTGATCAAATACAGCCTTCTCAAGAATCTTACTCAGTGCTGGTAACAGGCTTATTGGACGACTATTTGGGCCACTAAATGATGTTTTCTTATCTTTAGGCAGGGGAATCATTTTAGCGTCTTTCCAGGCTTGAGGAAAGATTGATAGTTTCAGACTGGTGTTTAGTATATGACAGATTGGTTGTGCAACATAATCTACAGCCATTCCAATCAGTTTACCACCTATCCCATCCATCCCTCGTTGTTTGTCACCACATGCCACTTTCACCAGCCGAACCACTGTTTCCACTGTTAGTTCGCTAAACTCAAACTGGCAAAGTTTGTCCTTCATATAGTCTTGGATGTTGACAATGGTTGAACTGTTGTCAGCCCTCTGTGATGATTCTTTCCTTAATTTATTTACCTTGCTTCTGAAAAGTATTCAAGTGATCTGCAATTTCTTTGGGTTTTGTGATAAAGGTACCCCCACTTTCAATGAATGTAGGTTGTGGAGAGGTTTTTCTTCCCATTATACCATTTAGCATACTCCAAAGCTTTTTTGGGTCATTCTTTGTCCTGATTAATTGCAAAGCATAATATTGTTTCTTTTTCCTTTGATTGAGTTTTGTAACTTGATTTCTCAGTTTACAATAGTTTTCTCTGTCCTTAGTACAACCACTGTTCTGTGCCTTTTCCTTGGCCTGATTACGCTGAGACATATAGCCCTTTAGTTCCACATCAACCCATGGCGCCCTACAAGTCCTCACTGTCACTTTTCTAACAGGTGCATGTTTATCAATGACTGGTACAAACTTTGCAAGAAAAAGATCTAGTGCTTCATCTGGTTCTTTTACATTGTAGACCTTAGACCAACATATATTACTAACCTCTTCCAGGAAGGCTTCCTCAGAAAAACCTCTGTAGGACCTTTTATAGATTACTCTAGGTCTAGCTTTGGGAACTTTCATTTTCCTTGCTACCACTACAATATTGTGGTCACTACATCCTATTGGGACTGATACAGCCTTGGTATATAAATCATCTGCACTCAAATAAATGTGATCAATACAAGATGCTGTGTTGATACACTTGTTGTTCGTGTTTAGTCGTGTTGGTTGTGTAACCACTTGTTTCAAACAGCATGCATCAGTTATGGTGGCCAGTTGGTTCTTTAACTAACAGTTGGGCGATAGCCAGTCAATATTTATATCTCCAGTGAAAACAATTTCCATATTCAATTCACACACCTTATCCAGCATCTCACCCATGGCTTCTAAGTAGTGTTGATCTGAACTTGGTGGCCTTTTTATGTCATTTAGAACGACATTTTAAAAACATTTTGGACGACATACCGAAGTATGACTTTTTTTCTTCTTTTTTTCCCATATTTTAGACAACATTTTGTCTTTTTAGATGATTTAGAACGACATTTTGACTTTTTAAACATATTTTGAACGACATACAAAACTGCCTTTTTATGTCATTTAGAACGACATTTTAAAAACATTTTGGACGACTTTTTTTCTCTTTTTTTTCATATTTTAGACAACGTACTAAACTGCCTTTTTTCTTATATTTTAGACAACATACTAAACTGCCTTTTTAGATGATTTAGAAAGAGCATTTTGACTTTTTAACATATTTTGGACGGCATACCGAAGTATGACGTTTTTTCATTTTTTTTTCATATTTTGGACGACATACAAAACTGCCTTTTTATGTCATTTAGAACGACATTTTTAAAACATTTTGGACGACATACCGAGTATGACTTTTTTTCTCTTTTTTTCATATTTTAGACAACAGTACTAAACTGCCTTTTTTAACGATTTAGAACACATTATGACTTTTTAACATATTTTGAGAAACAAACGCCTTTATGTTTGACGCTTTTTAAACATATTTTGGACGCATACCGAAGTATGACTTTTTTTCTCTTTTTTTTCATATTTTAGACACATACAAAACTGCCTTTTTATGTCATTTAGAACGACATTTTAAAACATTTTGGACGACATACCGAAGTATGACTTTTTTTCTTTTCATATTTTAGACAACATACTAAACTGCCTTTTTAGATGATTTAGAACGACATTTTGACTTTTTTAACATATTTTGGACGACATACAAAACTGCCTTTTTATGTCATTTAGAACGACATTTTTAAAACATTTTGGACGACATACCGAAGTATGACTTTTTTTCTCTTTTTTTCATATTTTAGACAACATACTAAACTGCCTTTTTATGTCATTTAGAACGACATTTTTAAAACATTTTGGACGACATACCGAAGTATGACTTTTTTTCTTTTCATATTTTAGACAACATACTAAACTGCCTTTTTAGATATAGACGATTTGACTTTTACATTTTGGACTATGCTTTTATCATTTGGACACATTACCAAACGAATTACTTTTTTTTTTTCATATTTTGACAACATACAAAACTGCCTTTTTATGTCATTTAGAACGACATTTTTAAAACATTTTGGACGACATACCGAAGTATGACTTTTTTCTTATATTTTAGACAACATACTAAACTGCCTTTTTAGATGATTTAGAACGACATTTTGACTTTTTTAACATATTTTGGACGACATTCCAAAGTATGCCCACCACATATTAGCATGCACAGGTAGGGCAATAGACAAGTGAACAGCCCCTGCATATGTATTTGTTACACCCGCGGCACACGGTGTGAGTTTTACAGTCCTTTTTCGTGGGGCATATCTGACACCTCTTCCTCTTACTCGCCCCGAGCGGTGGGGCTGCTGCGGCGGCGGGGACTAGGGCCAGGGAGGAGGCCGGACGCTTGGCTCGAGCGTCCTCAGCGTGCCGCGTGCTCAGGAGCACCACGTTCCTGTTTTTCTTTGGGACGTAGGACACCAGAGTGGCGGCTGGCGTGAAGGCGAACCTGGAGGAGAACACCTCTCTTCACTTGACCGCGAGCAGCTTCGGGGGGAGCTCGGGCTTGTTCTTCCGAACAGTGCCGACCACAGTGATGCCCCTCTCCAGGACCTGCCGCGCGAGTTCGTAGGAGGTGAAGTAATTGTCGCACGTGATGTTGACGCCGCGCAGTCCCTCCGTGATATTGAGCACGACCTGCATCCCCTGGTTCCTCTCCGGGCGCCCTCCGCTGGGCTTTCCGGTGTAGATTTGCATCTTCCAAGCGTAGCTGGATCTGGCGTCGCAGGCCACCCACGACTTGACCCCGTATCTGGCCGGCTTGCTGGGCATGTACTGTCTGAAAGCACACCGGCCTGGGAAGAAGAAGAAGAAGAAGAAGAAGAAGAAGAAGAAGAAGAGAAGAAGAAGAAGAAGAAGAAGAAGAAAACATGAAATAAAATAATAATAAAATAATAATAATAAAATAATAAAATAAAATGAATAACCTCTGAACGGAACCAGTTGCTCGTCCACGGTCACTTCGGGCCCCGGGTTGTAGAGGTGCGGCAGCCGAGCCACCCACGCGTCCCAGACATCTCTCACGGCCGCCAATTTGTCCTCGGCGAGTCTTGCGCGCCTCGTCTCACGGTCGTCGAAGCGCAGCAGTCTGGAGTACGTGTGGAAGAGTTTTAGGGGCATCGTGGCGCGGAATATCGCGGCGTCCTCTTCTCCTTCTCCTTGTTCTTCTCCGTGTCTGGCGTCCCTCCGTTCATCCCCAATGAAGCTCTGGAGCGGGAGCTGAGGCGCTTCGGGAGGTTCGCGAGTGGGTTCCGCGCGGTGGGTCTGGGGTGTAGAGATCCGAAGCTGAAGCATGTCCAGTCTCTGCGGAGGCAAGTGTTTATGTTTTTGGAAGCTGAGTCTCAGACACTGGACGTGTCTTTCCGGGTTCGGCATGAGGAGAAACTCTATATGGTGTATGCGAGCTCGGGGAGCATGAAGTGTTTTCAATGTGGAGAAGTGGGACACAAGAAAGTAACGTGCCCGCAGGGGAGACGGGCGGGGGGGGGCCGCGGGGGCGGAAGGAGGGGAGGGCAGTGTCGGGGTGATTAAGCCTGTGTGGGGACGGGCGGCTGGTTCTGCTGCGTCCGCTGGGGCGGCTGGTCCAGCGGCGCCCGGTCCGGAGGCGGCCACGCCCCCCGGTCCAGAGGCGGCGGCGCCCCCCGGTCCGGAGGCTGCGGTGGTGGAGGTGGTGGAGGTGGTGGAGGTGGCTGCGGTGGCTGCGGTGGCTGCGGTGGTGGAGGGACCAGGGGCTGAAGGTCCGGTGGTGGCGGTTCTGGATGACGGGGATCTGGAGGTGGCGGGGGGCGCAGAGGTCTCCTCGGCTGGGCATGGTTCAAAGGCCGAGTTGGGGGGGACTGAGGCCTTGGTGGGGATGGAGGATAAACGGGTAGTGACAGGAAAGGGGAGTTGTGGAAATGGGGAGCAGGAGATGCAGTGTGGGCCTGCACAGCAGGAGGGGCCGGTACAAGCCGGAAGTCAAGTCAGTGAGATGGATGTCGAGGAGGAGTATGAGTCAGATAATGCTTCTGTAATGGACAGCGTCTCTTTAGGCAGTGATCTATACTCATTAAAAGAGTTAAATGAGTTTCTGGATGACTCCTTTGGAAGATCAGTGGAGGTAACTGACTACTTCCCTGATCTTAAAAAGTTCATCCAGACAGTGAGCACCCTTCAGAAGGTGGTAGGGACCGACCTCCTGGATGGGAAGAGAAGGTACAGGCTCAGGAAACACGTGACTGCAGCACGGAAAGGTCTCCCATGCAGCATAAGGTCTAAAAGAATGAAAAGTTGTAAATAAAATTTGAACATGATCATGCAACACTGGGTGTTTTCAATTTGTCATGTATACCTGTTTGTCTTTTTGTGCTGTATTTTTTATCCTCACATGGCACTAAGGGTAGCTTCACTTAATATAAACGGGGGTAGAAGTGCTCAAAAAAGGTTTTTAGTTTCAGAACTTTTTAAACAAAAGAAGCTGGATGTTCTCTTTTTGCAGGAGACTCACAGCGATTGCCTGAACGAGACAGACTGGGGAGTATGGTGGGGGGGGCAGCACGTACTTAGCCATGGCTCTAACCTGAGCGCTGGAGTCGCTGTTTTATTTTCTCCTTCATTAAGCATAAACTTTTTATCCAGCACAGAGATCGTGGCAGGAAGGGTTCTGATAATAAGAGTGGAAATACACAATATTATTTTTAATTTGATAAACGTTTATGCACAAAATCAAGGTCCGGAGCGGGTTACTCTGTTTGAATTATTAAAAAATAAGTTGGGTAGTGTTGGTCAAGGGGAGTGTGTGATAATGGGGGGGGATTGGAACTGCTGCACAGACGTCACTCTGGACAGAACAGGACAGGAGCTCCATCCTCAGTCCTCCGCTGTTCTGGGCCAGACGGTCAAAGAGGCAGACCTAGTGGACGCATGGAGGAGGAAACATCCGTCAACCAGGCAGTACACCTGGATAAAGATGACAGACGGCAGGGTCAGTGCTGCCCGGCTGGACAGGTTCTACATATCCGCTCCGTTCATCACCCGTGTGACAAACTGTCAGATCCACCCGGTTGGATTCACAGATCATCATCTTGTTTTAGTAGAGCTGTTTTTATCTCCGGATAGAAAGCCTGGATCCTTTTGGCATTTTAATGTTAAACTTTTGAACGATTTTAATTTCTGTGGGAATTTTAAACTGTTCTGGGCCAACTGGGGATCCAAGAAGGAGTCGTTTCCCTCCCTGAGTCAGTGGTGGGAGGTCGGCAAGGGTCAGATAAGGGTGTTCTGCCAACAGTACACTTCCTACTCGACAGTAAACATTAAAAGAGCAATGGAGCAGCTGGAGACAGACATAAAGGAGCTGGAGAGTGCATCCATAAACACGGAGCAAATAAAAGTGAAGAGACAACAGCTGAACTCCTTTCTTCAGGAGAAGGCCAAAGGAGCTCTGGTCCGAGCTCGGTTCAAGACAATAAGAGACATAGACGCACCCACCACTTTCTTTTTTAACCTGGAGAGATCCGTGGCCCAGGGGAAGCAGATGGTGTGTCTCCGGCTACCGGGTGGGACGCTGACATCGGAACCAGCCGAGATGAGGAGACATGCGGTGGATTTCTACACCGACCTGTTTGGGGCAGAGGAATGCGATGGGGAAGCCGTTGCTGAGTTACTGCAGGACCTCCCACAGCTGAGTCAAGGTGAGCGTGACACCCTGAGCGCCGACATCACTCTGGAGGAGCTGACCACTGCAGTGTCCCAGATGGCTGCAGGTAAGGCACCAGGTTTGGACGGATTACCGGCAGACTTTTTAAAACATTTCTGGGATATTATGGGACAGGACCTGCTGGATGTATTGAGGGAGTCGTTGGGGAAAGGACTTCTTCCAGCCTCCTGCAGACGGGCTGTCATATCCCTGCTGCCAAAGAAAGGAGACTTAACTCTGCTGAAGAACTGGAGACCCGTCTCTCTTTTATGTAGTGACTACAAGGTTTTATCTAAAGTTTTAGCAAACAGATTTAAGGTTTTTATGGAAACGTTTATTGGCGCTGACCAATCATATTGTGTACCAGGTAGGTCGATACAGGACAATTTGTTTTTAATGAGAGACATTTTTGATTTGTGTAAAACATGTAATATTAATATTGGCATTATTTCAATGGACCAAGAGAAAGCATTCGATCGGGTAGATCGGTCATTCCTGTTTGCAGCACTGCAGGCTTTTGGTGTCGGGGAGCACTTTCTGTCCTGGGTGAAGTTATTATATAATGATACATGTTGTGTGGTGAAGGTGGGGGGGGGGGCTGAGCAGACCTGTACCAGTGGAAAGAGGGATCAGGCAGGGATGCCCCATCTCAGGCCAGCTCTATAGCGTGGCCATTGAACCTCTCCTGCGTCGGCTCAGGGCTCGGCTGAAAGGCTTGCGTCTGCCTGGACTGCCTCACGGGTCCCCTATAGTAGTGTCAGCTTATGCGGATGACGTAAATGTCTTTGTCCAGGGTCAGGGGGACATACAGGAATTAGAGGGCAGTCTAACACTATATGGGAAGGCTACGACAGCAAAGGTGAACTGGGAAAAGAGTGGGGCTTGTGTGATTGGTCAGTGGGACGCAGGGAGAATACCCGTCTCCCTGGAAACCTGACATGGGGAACGGGAGGGTTAAAAGTCCTCGGACTGCACATAGGCAGTAACGAAATAGAGAGGCAGAACTGGGAGGGAGTGCTGGGGAAGGTGCAAGCGAAGTTGTCTAAATGGAAATGGTTGCTACCCCAGCTGTCCTACAGGGGAAGAGCTCTGATAGTCAATAACCTGGTTGCAGCATCCCTGTGGCACAGACTCCAGGTGCTTACTCCTCCACCGGGACTCATGGAGCAACTGCAGAGGCTACTGGTGGACTTCTTCTGGTCAGGGCATCACTGGGTGCGGGCGTCCGTGCTGTACCTACCTGTGGCAGAGGGGGGCCATGGATTAACAGACATCATATCCAGGACTGCTGCGTTTAGGCTGCAGGCAGCCCAGAGGCTGCTGTACGGCTCCCCACGGTGTTGGTCGGCTGTGGCCCGCCTGCTGCTCTGGAGAGCGGGGGGCCTTGGTTATGATAAGCAGCTGTTCCTGGTGAAATATCCGCAGCAAAAACTAACTGGACTCAGTTGCTACTATACCTCAGTGATAGATGCCTGGAGGACTTTGAATTTCACTAGGCCTCCTGACCCCACGCCTGGGATGTGGCTCTTTGAAGAGCCACTGTTTAACAATGGCTTCCTGGCCGACTCAGTACTGGCGTCAAATACGGTAAGGGAGAAGTTCAGGGAGGCAGGTATTGTGAAGCTGGGCCACCTGACACGGACGTCACTTGAGAGGCTGGCGGAGGTGACGGGGATAAGATCCACCAGAGTGCTGCAGGGCCTCGTGGATGAGGTGTGGCAGTCACTTCCCCGCCTCTTCGGACCTTCGCCCAGAGCCGAAGTCAGGCTGACCAGTGGGGAAAAATACAGGAATACAGTTTTCCCATCCTGAAGGTGAGTCCTGCTGTGGGGGAGTGGAGAGAGGAGAGTGGCCAACTGCTAACCCTCAGGACTCCAGCACTGGGCACCTTCAACACCTGTGGAGGGAAACAGCTGTATTGCAACTGTGTGAAGGTCCTGAACTACCGCTCTCTTACAGGAGTCAGGGAGTCGAGATGGACGGAGGTTTTTGGCTTGGACTCTTCCCCTAGTGGCAGTTGGCGGGTCCTGTATAAACCTCCTGTGGAAACGGATGGCAGACATCCAGTGGAGGATTATACATGGAGCTCTAGCTACAAACAGATACAGAGCTCACCTGGACCCAAGCACTGAGGGGGGGTGTCCGTTCTGCTCACTGCCAGAGACCCTGGAACACTTAGTAGTGTCCTGTCCCCGTTTAGCGGGCACTTTTGAACAGCTGCGGGAGTGGGTGGGGGGTTTAGGAGAGTTTTTCTCTGTGCCCCTTTTTGTTTTTGGACCCAGGTACACGGCAAGAAAAAGGCACACTATGATTTTAATGAACTTTCTCTTTGCAAATGCAAAGATAGCGACGTGGATAAGTAGGAAAAACAAAATGGCGGGGGGAGGCTGGACTGATCCACTGCGCTGTCTGAGGGGTTTGGTGGCAGCGCGGCTGAAGATAGAGCATGCGTATTTTACACTGACGGACAATTTGGAGGGTTTCAGGGCTGTGTGGGGTGTTGGACAGGTCCTGTGCTCACTGGGGGACAGACAGGCTCTGGTTTTACATTTTTAGCAGAACATATTTTAACTCTAGTGTTTGTGTATGATGTGTGTAGGTGCAGGAAAGGAGTTATTTTTTGTTGTTGTTTTCTCATAGTTGAATAATTAGTTTTGTTTGACAAATGTGTCAGAATTAAAGCTTTTCAAAAGTCAAAGTCTTCTCCTTGTTCTTTTCCTCGTTCTTCTTCTTCTTCTTCTCTTCTTCTTCTCTTCTTCTTCTTCTTCTTCTTCTTCTCCTCTTCTTCTTCTTCTTCTTCTTCCGAGGATGAGCACGATGCCGAATCTGCAGAAACCTTTTAAAACAAATTATGCATTAGTTATATAGGCATTGATATAGATTGTGAGTGTGCGGAGAGGAGAAAGGAGGTCAAATAATCCAGTTCTGTTTTTTTGAAGCAATGAAAGGCTATGTGAAAGGGAATGGCCTGTGAGAGGTCTGGTACCCTGTGAAAGGGAATGACCTGTGAGAGGTCTGGTACCCTGTGTGAGGGAATGACTCCGTGAGAGATCTGGGACCCTGTGTGAGGGGTTTTGGACCCTGTCTTGGTGCAACAGAAACGAGGTAAAAAGCAAGGTCCAGGACCTGCGCGGGACGGGCGCCACACTTCTGTGACGCACGAACCCTTAAAACTAATTCAGATTGGAGAAAAGACAGACGATTCATGCAATAGATTGCATCCGTGCAACCTAATCTGAGATTAGGGTGTGTTCCTGGAGGAAGGGGCTACCGGCACTGACGAGTGAGGAGCTTAACTAGCCAGACACACCGTTGCTTGAATCGGGCACAAATTAAAAGACGCCGAGGCCATAACATGTTGCTTTCCATGATTTCTGTTACAAGTGTGATTTCTAGTAATCAGACAGTGAATTCTTATAATTCTAATAAATGTGTTTCCGTTGCTTTAACTCCATAGATAATTAAGACATTCTAAATGATTTACAGGACTGTTGACTTTTTTTTTTTTTTTTTGACGAATTCTATATAATACTTTGTAATGAATTCAAATATTTAATTCCCAGTTTAACTTTATGTTTGAGCACATCTTTTGTTTAATCAATTTTAGTGCTCCTATTTGATAAGATTATTAAACTGTTCTTATCCCAAGGTTGTGAAGGTAAAAAGTTCAGTTAGTAATTGTCCCAATAATTTTGTAATTGTACAATATGAGTGTTTCGTATTTTAACAGTTCAATTAGAGAAGCAGTTTACTGAGCTGGTAACATGTCCTGTGTCAAATGTTTTTATGTATTCAAGAGCAATTTTCGTTAATGGGACTAGAGAGTCCATCTTATCTGGTATTTTAGTTGGAGTTGTTTATTTTATTTATGTTTTTTTTATTGTTTTATTAGATGTTTGTTTTATTTGTTTTGTTTATGTTTTATTCAAACAAGGATATTTTAACATTTCAAAATTCAAATTCAAATGTCAGACTGAATAATGTTCATTGCTCTTTGAAAAGGTGAACTTGCATGATTATGTTATAATATAATTTTTCCTAAAATGGTTTTAGACAATATATAATCTAACAAAAGTTGCTATCGAGACCGCCAACCATAATATTTTTATAGTGCACAAAATTAGAGGGTTCCTTGCACTGTTACACATATCCAAGCAAAATTGGTACTGTGAAATGATATATCCTTAACTGAATAGAGATCGAATTTGGAGTGAAGTAGCAATTTCCACACAGAAATTCTTTATTTATTTAATTTTCTTTATTTTTAGAATTGGAAGATAAAGACTACTTAAGAATTTTACTTGAGATTTTCACCCTTAGATGTAAATTTTGTATCTGATGTTGTGATCATTTTATGATCAAAAGGGAGGAATGTAATGGAAACATTTTACCATTATACCACACTAAATATTATCTCTGCTTATGCATACTATTTCTGCTTGTGTAACTGCCAAAATGACATCAGAGCCACAAATCTGAGACGGTGCTCGTCTCCCCCAACAAGACCTCGAAGAGGCCTTCAGCATGTGTCTGTGTCTTATCTCCTGGGATTTTAATATTCACTCAGTCCACACACATAGTTCTCACAACACATAGTTCACACACACACACACACCCACACAGTTCAACTCTTCACACACACACACACACACACACACACACATCTCTTCATTGCATCTACATAAAAAGCATACGCCTGCAACTGTTTCTTTGTCATTACAAATGCAGTGTGCTACCCAAGGGAAGGAATGTGATAAAATGGCCAATGAATGTGAACGAACAGATAAATCTGCACAGAAAAAGTTTTCTTTGTATCCTACAGTGCCTCAGTGTGTCAGAGTGGACCACGATCTCGACTGTGCCCCTCTTCAGAGACCTGAAGTGGCTTCGGCCCCAGCCGTTCACCTCCGCCCTGTATTCCTCCACGAACAGAACAGCAGACACCTGTTACAGGTGTGGAAAGAGGGGACATTGGGCGGGGGAGTGTCCGGAGGAGCGAGGTGCAGCTGCTCAGGCAGATTTAAGGAGGGGGGGGGGGGGCCGGGAGAGAGCGGTGGAAACTCTGATTCATTCGACGCCTGAGATACATGGTATCGCACCCACACCACACATACATGAAAGTGACACACCAAATGTCACTGACACACACACATTGATATTAGAAGCAATCACATGCTTAGAAATGAAAAATTACATTTCTGCATTGTATATCACATGTTCATATGGTTCCTGATATTACATATAAAAAACAATGGTTTAGAGATGAATTCAAAATGATAAACCTTTGATAACACGTTTTGTGGAACACAGGCCCCAGAGGTTACACCCACAGATACAATGCACAAACCCCCTTAGGACAGCTTCAAAGAAACATCACCCTCACCCGGAGGATCACGTCTGCCGGCTCCCCCGACAATAGTCTCTTAATGACTCTTAAACATCTCCACTATAACAAATTGACTAAAAGAGCCGCACTGACAAGTCCTTATTATTTTGTTTTAGGAGTAGACATGACAGGAGCTGACCCCATGGGCATCGTTAGGGTAGACGTCCGTTCCTCCTCCCCTAGAACTCAGCCTTCCCCTTCCCCGTCTGATAACTCTACTACTAGCTCCATTTTCTGGGCTTTTACTATCTGTAATTACTTGAAGGGGGTCAGTAGGTACCCTCAAATTATGAAAACAGTAACTCCGCTGACTTTTTCACTCAGTCCATTTGAAGAAATATATTATTGAAACGTTCGTACTTCCTCTCCGTATGATGTCATCATGGAATCGCACTCTTCTCTCAGCCCCACCCAGCCGGTACCAGTCCAGCTTCCGAACCCACCACCCCTGCTCCACACCAAACGCGACACCAAGCAGACATGTTGCTGAGCTAGCAGTTTGTTAGCTACCACAGGCTAACCACAACAAACAACACTGAAGAAACACTCTAGTGTGGAGGGATGCAAGGAAGAGAATGTGTCCTCCTAAGAATGTTACTATTCGAGACCAGCGGTTACGCTTTATATCTTCTGACGTGTCTTGTTGGTGTGCTCGGAGTAACGAGTAAAGTACTCCATACTGAAAGTCGGGACTTACTCCTAAAATTTGAACAAACATGAGGACGGTGTAACTTACCGTTCAGAAACATCCTGTTGTAACC
>VCHM03000410.1:0-15526 GCA_006182925.3 Reinhardtius hippoglossoides
GCCACAGATACGCGCGTGAGACGGACTGGCTGAGGACTCGCGTCGGGGAAAGGAAGTTCACTGCAGAGCTACAAATCATAGGGATGGTGTTCACAGCTGATGTACAGGCTGCCGGGCCACACCGCCACCCAGCGGCGGACCACGTGTACAACCAGAGGGTAGCGCCTCATGTTGTTTATAGAGAATAATAATAACTTTATAGACATTTAACTCTGTAGATGTTTCACCACCATGTTTATTTCAAATATCTCTCAAGGCCACGCAGCCTTTCACACATTAAACTGCATATTAGAGTTTAAACACAAACACACACATACCATCAGCCAGGAAAAAAATCATTACAATTTTCATTAATTTCCTTCAGCAATAATATCCGGGTTTCATGTACTGTTTCTTTTTTGATGGTGAGTAAACTCCCTGCTCTTTCATCCTTCTCTCCAATATGACATTTTGAGAATGATATGTCACTATTGCATGAATAAAGTAGTGTTTTGACTGTCAAAAGTCATTTGAATGTTCGCTCTCTTCCTTCAGTGATGATGTGTGACTTCCATATGCTTTTTTTCTTTGATGGTGAGTCTTTCCTGCTCTTTCCAAGATCTTTCTCCTTTGAAGCAGCAGCAACAGCGCCCTCTGCTGGTTGCAAAAGACATTCGAAAAAGCTTACAGCACCTGGTATTCCCAGGCGGTCTCCCATCCAAGTACTAACCAGGCCCGACCCTTCTTAGCTTCCGAGATCAGACGAGATCGGGCGTGTTCAGGGTGGTATGGCCGTAAGCGAAGGACTCAACCCACAATACCTTATTTATACATGTGAACTACCACCATCATCAATACTATTGTTGCTTTGTGACCATTGAAACTTGGTTTCTATTGTTATTTCATTTTAAGGAAAAGAAGCCCAAGGTGAAATTTTGTCATAATACTGCAGGAAAAAAATCATTACAATTTTCATTAATTTCCTTCAGCAATAATAACCGGGTTTCATGTACTGTTTCTTTTTCTGATGGTGAGTAAACTCCCTGCTCTTTCATCCTTCTCTCCAAATATGACATTTTGAGAATGATATGTCACTATTGCATGAATAAAGTAGTGTTTTGACTGTCAAAAGTCATTTGAATGTTCGCTCTCTTCCTTCAGTGATGATGTGTGACTTCCATATGCTTTTTTTCTTTGATGGTGAGTCTTTCCTGCTCTTTCCAAGATCTTTCTCCTTTGAAGCAGCAGCAACAGCGCCCTCTGCTGGTTGCAAAAGACATTCGAAAAAGCTTACAGCACCTGGTATTCCCAGGCGGTCTCCCCATCCAAGTACTAACCAGGCCCGACCCTTCTTAGCTTCCGAGATCAGACGAGATCGGGCGTGTTCAGGGTGGTATGGCCGTAAGCGAAGGACTCAACCCACAATACCTTATTTATACATGTGAACCACCACCATCATCAATACTATTGTTGCTTTGTGACCATTGAAACCCGGGCCAAAATCACCACGACACACTTGAGAGCTCTGAGATCACTGCATCTCTTTGAGAGAAGGCTGTCATCACCTCACATGATCAGTTTTAAGTATCAATATTTTGTGTATCCTTTCATTAATTTATCACCCTCATATCATCTCCCTCAGAGGATGTGACGAAGGGAGGTGAGGAGCATGAGGAGGAATAAACCCAAATTGTTTTGAATCTTTTGCATCTCAGATACAATCACAGTGTAAAATAATGTAGTTGATTTGAGTAAAGATCCTACAGAGTGAGGCGTTATATAGCTTTTTCAGCATTCATTTCAGTGGGCTGAAGTTAATATGAAGGTATGAACAGGGCATTGTTCACTTTGAAGAGAGATTGTTTTTTCCCACTATCCAAGTAGCTGAGAGGAGGCATTGAGGCATTAACACCTCCATATGTATTTTAAAATCAAACATCTCTTGTAGAAGAAAGCTGTGATGTCATGGTGCAGACAGGTAATGCTTCAGGGGTCGACAGGTTGGGAGTGTTGGGGGAGTGAGGGTCTCATTCACATCCACTGAAAGAAAATAAATAAGTACTTAATCTTTCCTAGTTTTAGAAAAGGATGAAGAGTCAAAACCTTTGGTTTCTTATTTGGCACTTGCACCATCCATGCATTATATATGGATCCTTATCCTGCAGAGGGTCATGAGAGGAGCTGGGGCCAATCCAAGCTGACATTGGGCGAGAAGAGGCATACACCCTGGAATGTTGCTAGACCATCGAAGCGTCATCATCTAGAGACAAACAACCAGTCACACGCACTGACACTTGCGTAATATTGCAAAAATCAGACATGTCCTCTCGCAAAAGGATGCAGAAAAACTAGTCCACGCTTTTGTTACATCCAGATTGGATTATTGTAATTCATTACTATCAGGCTCCAGCAGTAAATCGTTAAAGACTCTGCAGCTTGTCCAAAATGCCGCAGCACGTGTCCTGACAAGAACCAATAAAAGAGAGCACATTTCTCCAGTATTAGCTTCACTACACTGGCTTCCGGTTTAAATCTAGAATAGAATTTAAAATTCTCCTCCTCACCTTCAAGGCCCTTAATAATATGGCACCACTATATCTTAAAGAGCTGATAGTACCATATAACCCCACTAGAGCACTGCGCTCCCAGAATTCAGGATTACTTGTCGTCCCGAAAGTCTCTAAAAGTAGAGTAGGAGCCAGAACCTTCAGCTACCAAGCACCTCTCCTGTGGAATCATCTCCCACTTTCAATTCGGGAGGCAGACACCATCTGTATGTTTAAGAGTAGGCTTAAAACCTTCCTTTTTGATAAAGCTTATAGTTAGAGCCAGTCCAGGCTTGTCTTAGACCTGCTCTTAGTTATGCTGCTATAGGTCCAAGAAGGTCGGGGGACACATGACACTCGGAGCTTCTCTTTCCTGCTTCTCCTTCCACTTCTCAAACTGTTATCACATCAATGTAATTCATATCCCATCAATACATGTTACTGACTTGACTTCTTCCCCGGAGTCCCTTTGCCCTATCGTCCGCAGATCCGGGGCCGCAGCTGTGGCCACATCATGGATTAGGATCTGTGGATCGTGTATCAGAGATCGTAATGGTGGATCCAGTATGGCGGATTCTGTATCGTGCTGGCTGATCGTGGTAATAAAGGCGGATCCTTTATCGTGTTGGCATCCGATAATGGTGGTGGACCACGACCGAGGTGGCAGCTGACGATGGATCCTAAATGGCGGCAGTGGACAATGACTGTGGACTATAGTGGCATCCGATCTTGATGGTGTATCATGATCTTGCTGGCTGCTGTCCATAGACTATGATTGCAGCAGGACTGCTGATACAGAGAGGAGTACTTCTCCTCAGATACTTGACCGTTAATGACATTAATCCACCAATTCACCTGTTTACCCTTATCAATGCTGCTAAAACCTTTATCTTGGTCATGTTTACACTTGACATCTATTGCACTTCTGTCCATCCTGGGAAAGGGATCCCTCACATGTGGCTCTCTCTGAGGTTTCTACGTTCTTTTTACCCTGTGTATTGGCAGTTTTAACATTTGTGTTATAATATAGATGAAACAGACATATGTGTGAACGAATGTGTGTCTCATGGTGTAACTCAACTCTAAGAGTGGTGGAAAGTAGTTTATGGCCACCACAGGCCAAATGCTCACTGCAGGGGTCCCTCAGGGTGTCTGGAGTAGAGGCGTGAGGGGATCTCTGCATAGTACAGGATTGGGGTCTTTTGTGTTGTAAACGAAGATAGGAGATTCGGAGACAAATTGTCTCCCACCAGAAGTCGCAACCAGAGGTCAAACCAGGGGGTTCGCACAGAGAGGGGAGCAGGATGTCTGCCGACCTTCCACATTTAGTGAAGAAGATGAGAAGATCTTCTTCCTCCCAGGGAGGGGCTTGTAATGTATAAAGATCTGACTCTGCTATTGTTCTGTGCTCATTCTATACATGCTACACTAGGTGGCTGTGTGGGGTGAGTCCACCTGCAGGTGTTAGAATTGAACTTACCGAGAAACAATGTATGACCACGTATGACAATGTATGATAGTGTACGATTATGTATAGTTGTGTATTATTAAACAGGAAATTGCCACCACACCTGTTAAAAGGGTTTTTTAGTAGTTTTTCCTTACTCTTGTTGAGGGTTAAGGGCAGAGGATGTCACACCCTGTTAAAGCCCTATGAGACAAATTGTGATTTGTGAATATGGGCTATACAAATAAAATTTGATTGATTGATTGATTGACTTACACATGAATTTTTCCAATACATATTTGCAACATTTAAGTCAATTCCTGAAGTGAAGTAGAAAATGACCTTAATGTTGATCCCCTTAAAGGTTCAGTGTGTAGAATTGAATTACAACTAGTGGTGAAGTTGCATGTTGCTGCCCAAAAAACAAGGAAATCCGTGCATTGATATACTCCCATTGCATTGTCTTGGAAGACATTTTTAACAAATTATGCAATGCAAAAACATGTGTATTGTAAAGATTTGGTGTGTCGTCATCTTCCAACATTCACGAGATTGCAGCGGCGGTTTTACAGAAGTGGCTGATCAGCATTGTCCATTAGTTCACTTTAATATTCACTGACAGTGGAAAGTTTCCCCCTCACTGAAAACAAAGCTTGCTCACATCTTCCCGTTAATATATTATTTAATGATAGATGACAAATAATGAAGAGCATTCAAATACTCTGGTTGAATATATAATTGCATCCATGTCAGAAGTGTAGTTATATTATGTGCGCACACATCAGATCACACGTGCAGTGACTGGTCAACCAAAGTCACTATTCTACACTGAGGAGCTTTATTATACAATACTGTCAAGTAAAATACATTTTAGTATTTTTAATATATTTATTGATTAGAATATACATTTACAGTGAAAACAAAACTTTACTTTTTTTTTTAAACAACAGATGTGATATTAAAAGTTCAAAGTGGTATTTCATTGGCACATTCAGCATTATTCTCCTTGTTGACTGTCGACAGGAGCTCTGGAAAAGACAGAAATTATAAACATGCACAATTAAAACTTTTAAAACTCAGCAAATGTTAAATTAACATTGGGGTAAAGCCACTCGTATGAAAATGCACGGAACTATTTGATCAGTGGTGCGACGAATGAAAACTCACCTGAAGGGCCGTGACTTATATTTCTTTCATTTCGTAACATCAAACATTACGTCTACTTAATTATTTAAAAAATAATTATTAGAGATGAAAAAGAGCGATGTGTGTCATACCTTCTTTCAGTCTCTTGATTTCTGCTGATTGATAGAGATGTAAATAATGTGCGACCACACACTTCTCATACAGAAGGCATTACACTGATGTACACAACACCAAGACTGAAGTGTTGTGTACATCTGTTTTCCACCAAGCCCATTCTAAAAAGACGACTACACACTGCTTACCAGTTGTTGTAGAACGCAAGTTGTAGGAGCTTGAAATCCCTGTGATCTTAAACAGAAGATGTCAACAAGAGACGATCATCAATACAAGCAGGCAACGCTTGTTCTCTGGTCTCAATCATAAAAATAGTGAATTTAACAGACGATACTGACAAGTCCAAAAGTATTAATTTGATATATTTCTTTAAACAGAAATGCCATCAATCACTTGTACAAAAAAAGACTGTTAACATTCAAAGCCTACCCCCTGTGCTGAAGCTGCAGGGTGTTTCATGGCCTCAGTCTGGGTTCTCTGTCTCGTCATGTGCACTCTCGAAGTTGCCGGCTCACATCTTCCTGGAAGTGCAGAGGTTGGGTTGTATTTAAAAAGCTGTGATGCAGCTTTCAAAGGAGGCAAGTGGGATCTCGCTGCCGGTTGCATCAAGGTTTTTCGGTCTGTGATTAAATTTGATGGAACATATGGTGGCACCTGAACGACCGGCTTACCGGGTCCGTCCCCATAAAGCTTCTTCTGTGCCGCGGTGGCTTTGCCCTTGTCATGTTCAGAGCTGAAGTGGAAAACTTTACAGTGAGTCATCGGCGTTGAGGTTGCAAACGAGTCTACCTTCAAATCTAAGGTGTTTGCTTGGTTGTTCTCCGTATCAGTGCCTTGATGGCCCAAACTTTCAGAAAGACCGTCTGGTAAAGATTGTGAATGATCCTTTGTCTCACGTCTACTCGCTGCAGGAGCTACAGCGACAGCTGGAGTAGCTTCAAATGTATTCTCAGGTGTGTCAGCCATCTTGACATCTGGGTCTGTACTAGCTGTCCCATTTTGTTTTGATACTTCAGGAGTGTGGACATCATAAGTGTTGTCTTTAGAGTCAATGGTTGGATTACAGACTTTTGAAGGAGAGGGTTTGTCCAAGGTATTCTGGGGACTGTCGCTTGAGCTGGTTCCTGTTATTGT
The DNA here is from genome assembly GCA_006182925.3 of Reinhardtius hippoglossoides. Classification (NCBI taxonomy): domain Eukaryota; kingdom Metazoa; phylum Chordata; class Actinopteri; order Pleuronectiformes; family Pleuronectidae; genus Reinhardtius; species Reinhardtius hippoglossoides. Next base: position 6,367 of record VCHM03000410.1, read on the forward strand.
TATTGTATCATTCGGTTTACAAGGTTTACTATCAAATGTGTTGTTCTGGAGACAAAGGGTCGCTGCACCGGTTTCCCCTAAAGCACTAGTGCCACAGGATTTTCGAAGAGAATGTATATCAAAAGTTCCGTTCTGCACATCACACGACTCACCTGACTTAGCAGCTGAACTATTCTGATTCGTATCAAGGGAAGTTTCAGTAGTGCTCTGAACGTCAGCACTAACCTGATCTGCAGCCACACTTCCTGTTTTGGGACTGTTTACACTAGATGGTGGAAGATCCAGAGTCTTGTTCTGAGGGCAGGATGTTTGATCAGTGGTATTTAAATTAGTGGAGGCACTCAGATCGGAGCCCGTTTGCGTCTCTTTGTCCGTTGACTCAGTATCACGACTGGTAAGCAGCTCTTCTTCGTTTGCCTCCACAGCGATAGAAGTTTCCACGGGTTTGGCATGAATCTCAATGGTTACATTTTTTGAACTGGTGTTACTCTGCACATCCGAGGTAGCGATTTGTGACGCAGCACTCTGAACCGACGTGTCGCTGGAGGAGCTCATGTCGCGAGTCACATTAGAAGGAAGGATCCCGACTGTGTCCTCAGCTGATATTTGACTCTTTGTGTTTTGTTCACTGAGCTCTGAGGATGTGTTGTTTTCTAAAACACTACCCACAGAAATATCCCGAGTTGCTTCCAAAGAAGATTTCACGTTTTCCTGCACAGACTTTGATTGTTCGCTAAATGAGCTTTGGTGTTGGTGACACCGCCAGTAAGAGTACTTGACAGATCTTCACTTTGCATCATGACCGGTCCGTCAGGCTCTGCCACAATCAATCCACTGAGCTCTGATGAAGGCTTGCTGGGTTTCACAGCATCCACTGGGGGAACATCCTCTCTAACCTCCATAGTGGACATGTCTGCTGCTGGTGAAAGCTCTGAATCAATAGTCACTTCGAGGAGAGTAATTTCTGGGAAATATCTGTCATCCAGCCAGCGCTCAAGCTGACCCTTCCTGTCAGGGGTGTCAACCATCTTATCATTCTGGTCTGTACCAGCTGCTGTGCCATTATGTTTTGACAGTTTAGGAGGCTGGATGTCAGAAGTGTTTCCTTCAGTGCTAGTTATTTGCATTGTGGAATCAGACGTACAATCAAGGAAAGTAATTTCAGGCAGGCATTCGTCCTGCAGCCAGTACACAGGAGAATCCTTATCTCCTAATGATCGACCAGAATGGCTACTGGAGGGATTTGAGTTGGGATGTTGGCTCGAGCCTCCAGTTGATTTTTTACAACTTGCTGTGGTAACACCAAAGGGAAAGAAGGGAACACCGAGGCGAGGACTGTTACCACATTTCAAAGGCTCTGGAGATGGACATTTGTTTCCAATGTTTAAGTATTTAAAAATGGGTGTTGGAGCAGAATGAAGGCCAGACAGCCGTGACTTTGCCCTGGCTCCACCACTGTGTCCCTTCTTTACTGATGTAAATACACATTTTGCAGCATTATAAAACAAACCAGTTGAAGAAGTGGCAACAGATCAGTCTTCTTTATAGATGGATCATGACCTTTGTGATTGCTCGTGAAATCTACACAGACTAGGTTTAACAGAAGGTGTCATCTACAGAAAAACATGGATGTGCATTAAACACAGAAACCCAACTCCAAAGATCTTATTATGCAGATGATGCATGAACATTTCCCTTGCTGCAGTCCCAGCTTACCATGTCCTTGTGGTTTAGCTGGCTGAGATCTATGGTGGTTTACAGGCGATTTCTGGTTTCTGCTTCTGCTGGCTGCGTTGCAAGAGGTCATGTTTTCTGCGGCAGCAGCACTGACGGGCACTGCAGCACGGTAAGTAAGTAGCTCACTAAAAGTCAAGAGTTCTGCATAACAGAAGAGTGTGACATTTTTCCAACCTACCGTCTCTTTGGGGTTTAGCTGGTAACACTCTCTGGTTGCAGCTGGTTCCAGGCCGTTCCGGGTTTTTGAATCCATTCACAGCATCAGAGGCAGTTGAGGTCTCAGCTCCACTGGATGGGTAAGGACTGTCTGACAGGAGGAGAAAGAATGAGGTCAGATATGGTTTTTTAACACTATCACAACAGCTGAATTGTTTTAGTCACGGGGGTTGGATCCAACAATGAGTCCTAACAACAAAAGTCCTACAAAATAAAGATCGGTTGTATTGTACATTATTACAGCACGTCAGTATTTACCTGTTTTCTTCCCCTTTGCTGTTGGCAAAGGTTGACCTCTGGTTGTCGGGTGCTTCTTTGGTTTTGTAAACTTCGTCCCAGGGTTAGCAGCTGATTAAAAAAAAAGTATATCACAAGATAGTTTTAGACGATACTCCAGGTCCTTAGTCCTCAATGATTGCAATATTACAAACCAAAAGGTAAAGCAATTTCAACCCTGTACTGATACAATTATGCACATATACTTTTCCTATTTATAACTGACCAAAACAATCAAAGCCTACAGTCTGACCACTGTATTATTACCTGCAGGCCCCACGTTACTTTTTGCTGACGGAGGCCTGAGCCCTGTTGCAGGTCTCGGGAAGCCCGATGGTATGCTGCTCATCGGTGGTCTCGGCAGGCCAGAGTTGGGCTGTTTGGATGCTGACAACAGCAGAGGGAAGATGGAGAGAGATGTAAATAATGTGCGACCACACACTTCTCATACAGAAGGCATTACACTGATGTACACAACACCAAGACTGAAGTGTTGTGTACATCTGTTTTCCACCAAGCCCATTCTAAAAAGACGACTACACACTGCTTACCAGTTGTTGTAGAACGCAAGTTGTAGGAGCTTGAAATCCCTGTGATCTTAAACAGAAGATGTCAACAAGAGACGATCATCAATACAAGCAGGCAACGCTTGTTCTCTGGTCTCAATCATAAAAATAGTGAATTTAACAGACGATACTGACAAGTCCAAAAGTATTAATTTGATATATTTCTTTAAACAGAAATGCCATCAATCACTTGTACAAAAAAAGACTGTTAACATTCAAAGCCTACCCCCTGTGCTGAAGCTGCAGGGTGTTTCATGGCCTCAGTCTGGGTTCTCTGTCTCGTCATGTGCACTCTCGAAGTTGCCGGCTCACATCTTCCTGGAAGTGCAGAGGTTGGGTTGTATTTAAAAAGCTGTGATGCAGCTTTCAAAGGAGGCAAGTGGGATCTCGCTGCCGGTTGCATCAAGGTTTTTCGGTCTGTGATTAAATTTGATGGAACATATGGTGGCACCTGAACGACCGGCTTACCGGGTCCGTCCCCATAAAGCTTCTTCTGTGCCGCGGTGGCTTTGCCCTTGTCATGTTCAGAGCTGAAGTGGAAAACTTTACAGTGAGTCATCGGCGTTGAGGTTGCAAACGAGTCTACCTTCAAATCTAAGGTGTTTGCTTGGTTGTTCTCCGTATCAGTGCCTTGATGGCCCAAACTTTCAGAAAGACCGTCTGGTAAAGATTGTGAATGATCCTTTGTCTCACGTCTACTCGCTGCAGGAGCTACAGCGACAGCTGGAGTAGCTTCAAATGTATTCTCAGGTGTGTCAGCCATCTTGACATCTGGGTCTGTACTAGCTGTCCCATTTTGTTTTGATACTTCAGGAGTGTGGACATCATAAGTGTTGTCTTTAGAGTCAATGGTTGGATTACAGACTTTTGAAGGAGAGGGTTTGTCCAAGGTATTCTGGGGACTGTCGCTTGAGCTGGTTCCTGTTATTGTTATTGTATCATTCGGTTTACAAGGTTTACTATCAAATGTGTTGTTCTGGAGACAAAGGGTCGCTGCACCGGTTTCCCCTAAAGCACTAGTGCCACAGGATTTTCGAAGAGAATGTATATCAAAAGTTCCGTTCTGCACATCACACGACTCACCTGACTTAGCAGCTGAACTATTCTGATTCGTATCAAGGGAAGTTTCAGTAGTGCTCTGAACGTCAGCACTAACCTGATCTGCAGCCACACTTCCTGTTTTGGGACTGTTTACACTAGATGGTGGAAGATCCAGAGTCTTGTTCTGAGGGCAGGATGTTTGATCAGTGGTATTTAAATTAGTGGAGGCACTCAGATCGGAGCCCGTTTGCGTCTCTTTGTCCGTTGACTCAGTATCACGACTGGTAAGCAGCTCTTCTTCGTTTGCCTCCACAGCGATAGAAGTTTCCACGGGTTTGGCATGAATCTCAATGGTTACATTTTTGAACTGGTGTTACTCTGCACATCCGAGGTAGCGATTTGTGACGCAGCACTCTGAACCGACGTGTCGCTGGAGGAGCTCATGTCGCGAGTCACATTAGAAGGAAGGATCCCGACTGTGTCCTCAGCTGATATTTGACTCTTTGTGTTTTGTTCACTGAGCTCTGAGGATGTGTTGTTTTCTAAAACACTACCCACAGAAATATCCCGAGTTGCTTCCAAAGAAGATTTCACGTTTTCCTGCACAGACTTTGATTGTTCGCTAAATGAGCTTGTGGTGTTGGTGACACCGCCAGTAAGAGTACTTGACAGATCTTCACTTTGCATCATGACCGGTCCGTCAGGCTCTGCCACAATCAATCCACTGAGCTCTGATGAAGGCTTGCTGGGTTTCACAGCATCCACTGGGGGAACATCCTCTCTAACCTCCATAGTGGACATGTCTGCTGCTGGTGAAAGCTCTGAATCAATAGTCACTTCGAGGAGAGTAATTTCTGGGAAATATCTGTCATCCAGCCAGCGCTCAAGCTGACCCTTCCTGTCAGGGGTGTCAACCATCTTATCATTCTGGTCTGTACCAGCTGCTGTGCCATTATGTTTTGACAGTTTAGGAGGCTGGATGTCAGAAGTGTTTCCTTCAGTGCTAGTTATTTGCATTGTGGAATCAGACGTACAATCAAGGAAAGTAATTTCAGGCAGGCATTCGTCCTGCAGCCAGTACACAGGAGAATCCTTATCTCCTAATGATCGACCAGAATGGCTACTGGAGGGATTTGAGTTGGGATGTTGGCTCGAGCCTCCAGTTGATTTTTTACAACTTGCTGTGGTAACACCAAAGGGAAAGAAGGGAACACCGAGGCGAGGACTGTTACCACATTTCAAAGGCTCTGGAGATGGACATTTGTTTCCAATGTTTAAGTATTTAAAAATGGGTGTTGGAGCAGAATGAAGGCCAGACAGCCGTGACTTTGCCCTGGCTCCACCACTGTGTCCCTTCTTTACTGATGTAAATACACATTTTGCAGCATTATAAAACAAACCAGTTGAAGAAGTGGCAACAGATCAGTCTTCTTTATAGATGGATCATGACCTTTGTGATTGCTCGTGAAATCTACACAGACTAGGTTTAACAGAAGGTGTCATCTACAGAAAAACATGGATGTGCATTAAACACAGAAACCCAACTCCAAAGATCTTATTATGCAGATGATGAATGAACATTTCCCTTGCTGCAGTCCCAGCTTACCATGTCCTTGTGGTTTAGCTGGCTGAGATCTATGGTGGTTTACAGGCGATTTCTGGTTTCTGCTTCTGCGTTGCAAGAGGTCATGTTTTCTGCGGCAGCAGCACTGACGGGCACTGCAGCACGGTAAGTAAGTAGCTCACTAAAAGTCAAGAGTTTTGCATAACAGAAGAGTGTGACATTTTTCCAACCTACCGTCTCTTTGGGGTTTAGCTGGTAACACTCTCTGGTTGCAGCTGGTTCCAGGCCGTTCCGGGTTTTTGAATCCATTCACAGCATCAGAGGCAGTTGAGGTCTCAGCTCCACTGGATGGGTAAGGACTGTCTGACAGGAGGAGAAAGAATGAGCTCAGATATGGTTTTTTAACACTATCACAACAGCTGAATTGTTTTAGTCACGGGGGTTGGATCCAACAATGAGTCCTAACAACAAAAGTCCTACAAAATAAAGATCGGTTGTATTGTACATTATTACAGCACGTCAGTATTTACCTGTTTTCTTCCCCTTTGCTGTTGGCAAAGGTTGACCTCTGGTTGTCGGGTTCTTCTTTGGTTTTGTAAACTTCGTCCCAGGGTTAGCAGCTGATTAAAAAAAAAAAGTATATCACAAGATAGTTTTAGACGATACTCCAGGTCCTTAGTCCTCAATGATTGCAATATTACAAACCAAAAGGTAAAGCAATTTCAACCCTGTACTGATACAATTATGCACATATACTTTTCCTATTTATAACTGACCAAAACAATCAAAGCCTACAGTCTGACCACTGTATTATTACCTGCAGGCCCCACGTTACTTTTTGCTGACGGAGGCCTGAGCCCTGTTGCAGGTCTCGGGAAGCCCGATGGTATGCTGCTCATCGGTGGTCTCGGCAGGCCAGAGTTGGGCTGTTTGGATGCTGACAACAGCAGAGGGAAGATGGAGAGAGATGTAAATAATGTGCGACCACACACTTCTCATACAGAAGGCCTGTGATTAAATTTGATGGAACATATGGTGGCACCTGAATGACCAGCTTACCGGGTCCGTCCCCATAAAGCTTCTTCTGTGCCGCGGTGGCTTTGCCCTTGTCATGTTCAGAGCTGAAGGGGAAAACTTGACAGTGAGTCATCGGCGTTGAGGTTGCAAACGAGTCTACCTTCAAATCTAAGGTGTTTGCTTGGTTGTTCTCCGTATCAGTGCCTTGATGGCCCAAAATTTCAGAAAGACCGTCTGGTAAAGATTGTGAATGATCCTTTGTCTCTGAACTATTCTGATTCGTATCAAGGGAAGTTTCAGTAGTGCTCTGATCGTCAGCACTAACCTGATCTGCAGCCACACTTCCTGTTTTGGGACTGTTTACACTAGATGGTGGAAGATCCAGAGTCTTGTTCTGAGGGCAGGATGTTTGATCAGTGGTATTTAAATTAGTGGAGGCACTCAGATCGGAGCCCGTATGTGTCTCTTTGTCCGTTGACTCAGTATCACGACTGGTAAGCAGCTCTTCTTCGTTTGCCTCCACAGCGATAGTTTCCACGGGTTTGGCATGAATCTCAATGGTTACATTTTTTGAACTGGTGTTACTCCACACATCCGAGGTAGCGAATTGTGACACAGCACTCTGAACCGACGTGTCGCTGGAGGAGCTCATGTCGCGAGTCACATTAGAAGGAAGGATTCCGACTGTGTCCTCACCACTGATGCTTACTGGGGCTGGGGTTGAAAAGGTGCAGTTCTCAGAGAGGGGCTTATTTTCTCCACCTGGATCTGCAGAGGAATATCCAGCCAAGTCTCCTTGGACCAGGAGCTTTGAGGTCTCAGCTGCAGCGGTGCCTCTGGGTGGAATATTTTCACGACATTCATCAGCTTCTGCATTTTCCTGAATACATGAGGTCTGCAGGGCCGTCTCATCGGCCATGATGGCGAGCTTCTCGTCTTCTTTCACACGAGAAAGACGTCTTTTTTTCAGGTGTCTTCTCAGATGCTCTGTTACTGCAGCCTGTGGATTCAAATATTAAAACAATGGAAAACATCTTTACATTATTGTCATCATATCAACACACTAGTCTCCAGTATGAATGTAGTGAGCCTGCATTCCATCTTCGATCAGCTGATTGTGTGCTTGTCGTTTCCTAGTTACTGCTTTTAAACTTTACACGCGCACACAAAAACATTTTAAAACAAATCCAAACAAACATAAATACACAAAAAATACCCAGGCTCTCAGTAACAGACATTATGTGCACACCAATGAACAATACAACCAATCACCCTACTAGCTAGCTTGGTCAAGTAGTTTAAAACACACTTTGTTACGCATTAAACTACTACAACAACCGTTACCTGGTTCCGGCGTCCAAATCCATCTTGGCTCTAATGCTCGGCGGCGGCCAGACTACTGACTTCGGGACTCACCTGCCTCCAGCGCCGTGCGGAGGGAGGAGGAGCGTGTATTCACCGACATAGCTTAACAACACACCGCTACGTTCAGACTTCTCTGGAGCTTCTCTGTCAGCCGAGAGAGACGCAGGCTCCCGCTCCCGCTCACTACAGCGCAAGCCATCCGGAGCTACGCTGCTAATGTAGCACGTGCGCACCTAGCATTAGCTTCCCCGTCAACTCGTCCTCAAACTCTACAGAAACCAAATAAAAAACTCACCAAACCCGCCGCGGTTAGTCTCCGTACTGTTTCATAAAACCACTCACACTGACATCGGGTCGAAATAAACACTTAATTCAGCTACTTAGCCTGTGGCTAACGGCGTTTGCGCCCGACCGAGGCGAGCTAACGCTACTTAGCATCACGCTAGCTTCTCACTCATTCATTTAAATGTCAATATATAATGACAAGAATACTACGGAATGAAAGATAAGCAGCAGAAAAACACAACACAAGCCAGCAACAGTATTCCCACATCTGTCATGAAAGCAACACCACACAAACCAGCACATTATCAACATTAAGCAGCAGCAGGTAACAGCAGGTAACTTGTCATGTTCCAATATTTTAATTTTAAACTTAAATTATGCACCTTATGTGTATAAGTTGACATTCTAGATAAACTTCCATATAGTGATACTTCACTTACCTAGAACAAGTTCAGAGAGGCGGAGCAGAGTTGAAATCATAGCCTGTATATAATGGACGTAGCGTCCGTGACGTCACCCGTTGGTTTCTCGCAGAGTGAGAATGAGGCTAGTAGGAGGCGTTCCCCCGGCGCCATCTTGCCGTGCTGACTCCTCCTAGTTCCTGGCTAACCAATAAATGAGCAAGGAGGAGGAGCGCGAGTGAAGACTGACAGCAGAGCCACGCCCGTAGAGCTCAATGTTACCTGGTTAGCTCAAAGGGTAAGGAGCTAGGCTACATGCTACCCGCGGCTGCTAACCGGCTAGCGCTGCGTGCTGCTGCTTCCGGATGGTCCGATCTTTACAACGAACTCACTAGAGGTAAGTAACCTTGAAACTACACAACAACAAAACCTATTGCTTTATCTATTATCATAATCATATGCTTACATGCCTCAAGTGGTTTTTTTAAAATGTAATTGTTATAAAAGTGACCGTTTATTTAACGTGTAATGAACAGATTGAAGCAAATTAACTACACTACTACAGAGTCGTGTGTTTGGTTGTGACTTGATTTAAATTTTAATAAGTTAATAAGTTAAATCAATACGCTACATGTGTAAGTTGCATGTGATAGTAACTATATGTTTCACAAATGTTCTGATACAGGCTGGTA
>VCHM03000411.1:0-15526 GCA_006182925.3 Reinhardtius hippoglossoides
CAGCCTACACCCCCCCCCCTCCTTTTCATTGCACCAGAACCTTAGACCATCAATACTCAGGATTTCCAGATGTGTCACAGCTGTAATCAAGCCCATCATATTGCACATAAACAATACTGACTGACCAACAGCATCACCTGGCAAACTGAGTCATCAGTCTAACCACACTGCTAATGTCTCCTGTCTGTTGTCCAGGGAAGTCAGTGATAATCATGAATATCATCAGGCTGACTCTGGTGGTCGTGCTGGTTCCAGTGCTTGTCTGGACTCTGTGGACGAGGTAAAACAATACAAATCCATCAGTTCACCCTCTGCTCTTTTACTGTCTTCTTCAAATGTCTTCAAACACTAGTTTCAGTGTTATGAAGTTCATTTTGTCAAATGTTGTGTTTGTTGTTGTTTTTCGATCCAGGATGAAGAAAACTCTGAGCTTGAAATCAGAAGCGAATGAAGCTGTGGAGATGATAGAGGTGAGAGACAGTGAGGCCAAAGGAATGACTCCATATCACTGTTTTCATCTCACTATGTTAGAGAAAGAGATAAAACATTTCTTGGATCAGCTACTTTGTCTGAATCTGCCCCAAAATGTAAAAGGTTCTTTCCATTGACCGTATATTAAAATGGACGTAGACTCTGGGTCTAGAAAGTGAAGTGAATGATCCACTTAGAGTCAAACAGACCATAAAGCACCGCAGGCATTGGGGCATGGATACCGTGTGATTGACAGCTAGTACTGGGTGCAGGTCACAGGTTTAGGTGGACGGGCAGTGTCCTTGGGCCCTGAGTCAGGCTCCACCCCCTCTCCTCCAAATATGGTTACTTCTGGTTTCAAAAAACCAAAATGGCGCTGGACAACATGTCAAAAATGGAGGCTTCAAAATGGCAGCTCACAGACCAATGGGTGACGTCACGGTGCGTTGACACTTCTTTCTTGGCCCATGTCCCATCCTTCCACCAAGTTCTGTGGAAATCAGTTTAGCAGTTTTTGTGTAATCCTGCTGATGAACAAACAAACGAAAGGACAGGGGGCGCAACAACGTTCAAACTATTTTGAATGAACTGTGATTATATGCAGGTTTCATGAATAAAGTCCAGTGAGGCTTAATATTTTCTCATCTCTCCCCCATCAGTCACACAACTGTCCTGAGTATGATGATGTCGGTGCTGCAGCACAGACAGAAGACACAGAGGAGCAGGAAGACCTGGTGTGAAGCCTCAGGTCAGAGCCACTGTGACAAACATAACCAAGATGGACGACTTCAGAGTACATCCGTACAAGAGAGTTTTACAGAAACCATAGTGTGTAGTTATTAAATACAGGAAATCTGTCCAAGCAACAAAATATCTGAGTGCAAGCGCAGAGTTTGAGCACAAGCAGAGCAAATCTAAGCACCAGCAGGAGCTGTGTGAGTGCAAGCGCAGGGTGTTGAGTAAAAACACCACGACATCTGAACGTGCAAGTCCAGCTCTCAAACTAAAAGACCATGCTTTTTAATAAAGAGGTAAACCACCGTACATTTCCTTTCTACTCATGGTTTCCTGTTTTCTTTTCTCCTCAGGTGCACTGTGATTGGTTGATGAAAGTACGTGAGAGGAAACAGGAAGTCTCTATCTTTACATCCCCGGTTGCAGCAGCAGCAGTTTGTACAGCATGACCTTTAGAGCAAGAGTATTGTTGTGTTGTTTCTTTTCTTTTTCTTTTCTGATGGGTCCAGTCGTCCAGTTTTCGCAGCTTTATTTCTGTGAGCTTTAGTTCTGATGTTGGTTTAGGTTGAAGGAAGATTCTCAGGTCCTACGACCCTTTGTGGGTTGGTGTGTTGGGTTTTCCTTCTTTTGTCCATTTTGCCGGCCTGTTGTTGAAGTTGTTGTCTTTTCTGCAATAAATAGATTTTTTTTTGCTGTTACCCTCTGAACTATGTGGGACGTCTTGGTGATGAGCCTTTGAGGCTGTGGTAACACCACGTGACTCATCTCGTGTCTTATACATGATATTAATGTGGTTATTACATGGATAATGAATTATTATGTATCGTGATTTTATGATTCTCTCTTAAATAAATGTTTTGTTTTCACTCCTTATCTATTTGATTGTTTGTTTTTCAAAAGAATTACATCAGAAAACAAAAAAACGATTTTTCCTCAAACTCATCAAATGTGGGCATGACTCCTGATAAAGGGGCGGAGCCAGGAGCCTGTTTGTATCACTGTCTTTATAATTGTGAGACTGATGAAAACAGTCAGGATTATTTAGAGGACTGGTTTCTGTGAGTGATTGAACTCTGGTGCAGCTCGATTGAATTGAGGGAGATTGAATTGAGGGAGGCTGTTGGGCCTTGGTGGAGGTCTGAGCTCGACTCAGTGACAGACTTGCTTGGTGGGTTTAACCAGGGTTTGTATGTGTGAATGATAAATGTCGATAGTTGAACTCATTTCCTCTGAGGACCGGAGGGACCACGTCTCATGTGGATGTGAGCTGCTACTTACGTGATGAACGCCTTGAATGTGACCGTTAACACAAAGTGAACTGCTGACACCAGATGAGCTGTGTTGCCTCTGGTGTCTGTTCAAAGTTTGCATCAGGCCCATTGATTTCACTTTAGTGTTTTGTGGTATTTCTCACATCACGTGTTAAACACGTGAAGAAGAAGGAGTTAGGTGTGTTTCAATCCACCATGTTCACACGGCGGCCATTTTCCTCTGACATCTCTCTAAATAACAGTGAACCACAAAAGACTAAAGTTGCCGAGCATTTTGTTCTCTTATACTGTCAGGCTCTCACTCCGTCACAGGCCTCAGCCGGAATCAAACCCGTTTACTTTCCTTCACACTTCAAAACTTCTCTATCGACAGAACCCTCTTCCGTTAGAACCCCTTTCAAAACAAGAGTCCCAACCAAACACCCTGCTTATAACAGGAACACACATCAATCTTCCATAATAAAGCCACTAAATAAAATAGCTTACACTAACAAATGAAATTTGAATTATGGACAAAAATGAAAACTATCCTTTATCTATCTGTAGCATATCCCCCGAAAGATGGTCGAGACTTTCAACTGATGTTTTTAGGTTTATTTGAAACTTCCCTAAACAACACCGTAAGAGCTTGTGCCTTTTGGGGGCCTAAAACATAAACCTTTTCTTTGTGAAGTTACAGATTCATACGTAAGTCCGCGTCTAACAGGAACTCACTTCAAAATGAAAGCATGTAAAAAAAGCTCTGTTTTTTTCCCAAGTGAAGCATCGCTTCGTAGAGTAAACGGTTGTGATTCCGATTCATACATTCTCTGTCCTTTTTCGGACTGCTGACTATAAGAGCCTGACGGAGTAGAGAACCAAAACGCTCGGCTACATTAGTCTTTTGTGGTTCACTGTTGTTTCACTGACATTTTAAGCGACTCATCCTAATACAGAAATCGTGCAAACAAAGACTTCTAGATCGCACCTCGCGTTACATGAAGCTATGAGACATCACATTACCTGAGCATTATGCATCAGCTACATGCACAGTTACCGAGCTACATGCAGATTAATGCACACTAAAAGCACTACTCAGCAGCTACCTGAGCAGTTATAGAGCTACTGCAGCACTACTGCAGGTATCGTTTACCTCAGCAGCTACTGCAGAGTTACCTGCAGAGTACATCAGAGTATGAGCAGCTCATGACAGTGTCATCAGCAGCTACAATGCAGCAGCTCTGACGTTAATCGCAGTTCATGCGTGTACATGCAGCAGTTAATGCAGAGTTACATGCGCAGCTACATGCAGCAGCTCTCAGAGTACATGCAGCAGCTACATGCAGCAGCTACCTGCAGCAGTACCTCACAGCTACTGCAGCAGTTACTGCAGCAGTTACCTGCAGCAGTACTGCAGCAGCTACTAGCAGCTACCGGCAGCTATGCAGCATTTACATGCAGAGTACATGCAGCAGCTACATGCAGCAGCTACATGCAGCAGCTACATGCAGCAGCTACATGCAGCAGTTACATGCAGCCCGCTGAACAAGGGCTCTATGCGAAACTTCCATGCAAAATGTAACTTCATCAAAATACTAGATTACAATTATCTCAGAAAAACAGAGCCTTTTTTTTTGTTTTTGTTTTTTTTAATAAAATGTTTTCTCGGAATTTCAAGTGAATGCAATACGCTTCCGTAGGTTTGGTATGAACAGCCACTAAAGTTGTTTTTCACACAATTAAACCACAGTTTAATCTAACACCATCGGGCTCAGCATGCACGTAAGTGTAAAGAGGAAGGAAGGGGGGGGTTTAAATAGTTTAAATTTATCTTTATCTTAAAGAATCTGTCTTTATTCTCAGCCTCTTCTGTGTTGGAGGTAGACGTGTCTGTGATGTGACTGAGTTTCATCTTGTGCACATTATTTATCTGTGGACGTTTTATAGTTTGAAGTCACAGACGAGAGCAGCAGCTACTATGAGTGTAACTGCAGCAGCGAGTGGATTTGTTGTCCTTCTTCTCACGGTGACAGGTACTGTACGTCTACATTCATGTTTCACTCTGTTTTACACTCGGACTTCTGATTCACCTGAAGTGAGTTTGAGAAAGAAGGTAAAAATATAAATGAACCATTCATTCATTTTCAGATCACCACCTGTAAAGTGATGCAGAAAGAAAATATATGAAGGAATTATCATCAGTATTATTTGTATCTTTGTTTAGAAGTCTCTATCGTCTAGAGCTCAAAATATTAAAGAGTCTGCAACTTATTATTATTATTGTTATTATTATTATTATTGTTATCATCATGACTGAGTTCCTCTCCTCTCGATGCAGGAATTGTCATCAGTGTGTGGAGTCATCAGTTGAAATGCTATGGAATGCTGCTCATGGAAATGTGTTTCTTTTCTACAGAAAGTAAAAAGTAAACTAAGTGTTCTCTGGTGTCGTTATGAATCTGATTCTCTGTGTTACAGTGGTACAGTGTGAGAATGGCTGGGATGTGAGTTACACTTCTACTGAGATCTGTGCCTTCAGAGGATCAACAGTGGACATTACCTGTACCTACACATACCCATCCACAGTTAATAACCATGATACTACAGTTCAGGAAACTTTCTGGTTCATTCAAGAGAGTAATGGGATTCACGTTGATCTAAGGACTGATCCGGAGTATTCAGGTCGTGTGGAGTATCTCTGTGGAAACAACAAGTGCACTCTGAGAATCTCTAACCTGAGAGAGAGCGACTCAGCTGTGTACAAGTTCAGGTTCACAACAAACCAACCTACTGGGAGTTTAACTGGTTCAGCTGGAGTCACTCTGTCTGTCACAGGTAACATTTACATCTGAACATTCATTCATTTATTTCCTACATCTTGTTTGGTTCACTTGAGTGTGTCTGTGCACTTTTATATGCATGTGTGTGTTGTCAGTTTGGACTAAAATGAATTCCTTATTCTCACACACAGATTTGCATGTGCAGGTGAGCACATCAGTGAAGTTACTATTATAACGATGCAGAGCTCAGGTGTCAGAGCAGTTGTCGTCTTCCTGATCATCTGAACTACGTCTGGTACAAGAATCAACAGAAGAAGAAGGAAGGAGCATCTTATACAGATTCATTTTGTCGTACAGACAGTGTTTCCTGTGCTGTTAAAGGACACGAGGATTTCCGCTCTCCGTCAATGTGTGAGTTTAATCTTCAGTATTTCACTAACAGCACCATCTTCTGGAGTATTTGAGATGATGCATTGTACCATAACTTCACGTGTCTTTAAATACTTTTTTCTGCATGGGCACATTGAACTCTTGGGATACGACTGTCAGTACTGACAAACTAGTGTAGTACTAGTACTAGTATTCTGCTTGTGTAAATAAAGATGGAAGACATGACTTCTCCCCAGAAGTGAAGCCAAAGCATTGTGATCGCCCCCTGGTGGCTGGCTGCAGTATAGAACATGAACCCTGTCTCCTCCATGTTAGTGGATGGAACATGGATCAATACATTAAGTCAAATACATTTTTCTCAAAGATGGTTTGTGTCATTTTAGGTCGTTCTTATCACACTCTATTGTTCATGTTTCTCATAAGTTTGGTTTTAATTAGTTATTTGATGATATGAAAATAGATTAAACTTCATGATTGACAGCTGAGGCTGACTCAGGATTGGTCGAGCTCATGTATGGGCGGGACCTTGATACTGTGGCTCCATCCCCAGATCACTACTGTGCAGACTGTGGTTCCAAATGTGAAAGATGGCAGCGTTGGTATCCAGGATATTTTGGCTTCATTGCTGGAGAGTGGGAGGAAGTGGAGACGTGTCGTCCATCTTTGGTCGACTCTGCATAAAAGACACAGATCATTTCCTCCATATTGGCCAGTTTGCTCCATTATAAGAGCAACTTCTACAAGGTCCCTCATGTTCCTCACCTCCAACAGTGTGTTTCTCCCTCACTCTGAAGTCTAAAGGGCACTTCCCTGTGTTGTTTGTGAACTGAAAGTTTCCTCATCTTGGCATCGTCATCATCTTCAAATGAAAACCTGCCGACTGGTGATTCACCAGAGAAAATACATGGAGTTAGTTTTATAAATGTATAAGTTTATCTTCTGATTCTCTGATGTGCTCTGTGTTACAGTGGTATGGAGTCAGAATGACTGGATGTGAGTTACACTTCTACTGAGATCTGTGCCTTCAGAGGATCAACAGTGGACATTAACTGTACCTACACATACCCATCCAGGTTGAATCACCTTGATACTACAGTTCAGGAAACTTTCTGGTTCATTCAAGAGAGTAATGGGATTCACGTTGATCTAAGGACTGATCCGGAGTATTCAGGTCGTGTGGAGTATCTCTGTGGAAACAACAAGTGCACTCTGAGAATCTCTAACCTGACAGAGAGCGACTCAGCTGTGTACAAGTTCAGGTTCACAACAAACCAACCTACTGGGAGTTTAACTGGTTCAGCTGGAGTCACTCTGTCTGTCACAGGTAACATTTACATTAGAGTCAGTTTGAAATGTTAGTGTGTATGTTGAAATAAAACAACATGTTTGTTCACAGCCCCTCAGCTCCAGGTACATGTGAGGAGATCAACAGCCAATCCATATCCTACCTGGACAGAGCTGACCTGTCACAGCAGGTGTCAGCTCCCTGATCATCTTTCCTACGTTTGGTACAATAACAATAAACTTGTTGGACGAAAAAAATACTTTCACCTCCGACACTTTAATGCTGAAGACAGCTATCACTGTGCTATAGAAGGACATGAGCGTTTCACTTCTCCTACATTGGGTGAGTTTACTCCTCCTCATGAAGCTACAATAATGTGGGAATAATTTAAATTTAAACTTTTAACAAATAATACAGACAGTGTTTTGATTGTATTCTCCTCCTGTGTGTTAATATAGACTATCCTTCAGATGCTCCAAAGGTTCCCTCTGTGTCAGTGAGTCCCTCTGGTGAGATCATGGAGGGCAGCTCGGTGAATCTGACCTGCAGCAGTGATGCTAACCCAGCAGCTAAATACACCTGGTACAAGAGAAGTGGAGATAAACAAGTTCAACCTCTCAGTGAAGAGACACAATTTGTCCTCAGCTCCATCCGGTCGTCAGACTCTGGAGAGTATTACTGCACAGCTGAGAATGAGCTGGGAAGGAGTTCAGCAAACATCTCTATTACTGTGACATGTGAGTGAAACACAGGTTATTAAGTGAAGATATATTGAATCTGTCACATTCTTTGTCCTTCTTTGTTCTTTGTAAATCTCTAACTTCTTTGTGACATTACTTATAAGTCATCTATCCATTATATGATGGGAAATAAAGTTCTGATCAGTATATGATTTAGTCTCTCTGCTATTTGTGGAAATATCTTAGAAAATGTGTCTTTTGGGTCAAATCTTTGCTCATCTTGACCTCTGACCTTTGACCGATCAGCTGCAAAGTTAATATTCACTATAATATTCAGTAAGTTTGGTTCACGTGTTGAGTTATTTTGTACATTCACACACACGGGCTGAAAACAATACCCTCAGTACCTGCTTCTGTCTGTGCTGGCGCCCCGGGTTAATATTGATCATCTGTATTTAAGAAGCACTTATCAAAACCAGAGATTGAAAGTTCTTCACTTTGGTTCATGAATATTTCTGAGTTGATTTCATGATGTAACCACACTGCTAATGTCTCCTGTCTGTTGTCCAGGGAAGTCAGTGATAATCATGAATATCATCAGGCTGACTCTGGTGGTCGTGCTGGTTCCAGTGCTTGTCTGGACTCTGTGGACGAGGTAAAACAATACAAATCCATCAGTTCACCCTCTGCTCTTTTACTGTCTTCTTCAAATGTCTTCAAACTAGTTTCAGTGTTATGAAGTTCATTTTGTCAAATGTTGTGTTTGTTGTTGTTTTCGATCCAGGATGAAGAAAACTCTGAGCTTGAAATCAGAAGCGAATGAAGCTGTGGAGATGATAGAGGTGAGAGACAGTGAGGCCAAAGGAATGACTCCATATCACTGTTTTCATCTCACTATGTTAGAGAAAGAGATAAAACATTTCTTGGATCAGCTACTTTGTCTGAATCTGCCCCAAAATGTAAAAGGTTCTTTCCATTGACCGTATATTAAAATGGACGTAGACTCTGGGTCTAGAAAGTGAAGTGAATGATCCACTTAGAGTCAAACAGACCATAAAGCACCGCAGACATTGGGGCATGGATACCGTGTGATTGACAGCTAGTACTGGGCAGGTTTAGGTGGGCGGGCAGTGTCCTTGGGCCCTGAGTCAGGCTCCACCCCCTCTCCTCCAAATATGGTTACTTCTGGTTTAAAAAAACCAAGATGGCGCTGGACAACATGTCAAAAATGGAGGCTTCAAAATGGCAGCTCACAGACCAATGGGTGACGTCACGGTGCGTTGACACTTCTTTCTTGGCCCATGTCCCATCCTTCCACCAAGTTCTGTGGAAATCAGTTTAGCAGTTTTTGTGTAATCCTGCTGATGAACAAACAAACGAATGGACAGGGGGCGCAACAACGTTCAAACTATTTTGAATGAACTGTGATTATATGCAGGTTTCATGAATAAAGTCCAGTGAGGCTTAATATTTTCTCATCTCTCCCCCATCAGTCACACAACTGTCCTGAGTATGATGATGTCGGTGCTGCAGCACAGACAGAAGACACAGAGGAGCAGGAAGACCTGGTGTGAAGCCTCAGGTCAGAGCCACTGTGACAAACATAACCAAGATGGCCGACTTCAGAGTACATCCGTACAAGAGAGTTTTACAGAAACCATAGTGTGTAGTTATTAAATACAGGAAATCTGTCCAAGCAACAAAATATCAGAGTGCAAGCGCAGAGTTTGAGCACAAGCAGAGCAAATCTAAGCACCAGCAGGAGCTGTGTGAGTGCAAGCGCAGGGTGTTGAGTAAAAACACCACGACATCTGAACGTGCAAGTCCAGCTCTCAAACTAAAAGACCACGCTTTTTAATAATGAGGTAAACCACCGTACATTTCCTTTCTACTCATGGTTTCCTGTTTTCTTTTCTCCTCAGGTGCACTGTGATTGGTTGATGAAAGTACGTGAGAGGAAACAGGAAGTCTCTATATTTCCATCCCCGGTTGCAGCAGCAGCAGTTTGTACATCATGACCTTTAGAGCAAGAGTATTGTTGTGTTGTTTCTTTTCTTTTTCTTTTCTGATGGGTCCAGTCGTCCAGTTTTCGCAGCTTTATTTCTGTGAGCTTTAGTTCTGATGTTGGTTTAGGTTGAAGGAAGATTCTCAGGTCCTACGACCCTTTGTGGGTTGGTGTGTTGGGTTTTCCTTCTTTTGTCCATTTTGCCGGCCTGTTGTTGAAGTTGTTGTCTTTTCTGCAATAAATAGATTTTTTTGTTGCTGTCACCCTCTGAACTATGTGGGACGTCTTGGTGATGAGCCTTTGAGGCTGTGGTAACACCACGTGACTCATCTCGTGTCTTATACATGATATTAATGTGGTTATTACATGGATATTTGTTTGTTTGTTTTTCAGCAGAATTACACCAGAAAACTAAAAACAGATTTTTTTTCACAAACTATCCAAATGTGGGCATGAATCCTGATAAAGGGGCGGAGCCAGGAGCCTGTTTGTATCACTGTCTTTATAATTGTGAGACTGATGAAAACAGTCAGGATTATTTAGAGGACTGGTTTCTATGAGTGATTGAACTCTGGTGCAGCTCGATTGAATTGAGGGAGACTGTTGGGCCTTGGTGGAGGTCTGAGCTCGACTCAGTGACAGACTTGCTTGTTGGGTTTAACCAGGGTTTGTATGTGTGATGGATAAAAGTCGATAGTTGAACTCATTTCCTCTGAGGACTGGAGGGACCACGTCTCATGTGGATGTGAGCTGCTACTTACGTGATGAACGCCTTGAATGTGACCGTTAACACAAAGTGAACTGCTGACACCAGATGAGCTGTGTTGCCTCTGGTGTCTGTTCAAAGTTTGCATCAGGCCCATTGATTTCACTTTAGTGTTTTGTGGTATTTCTCACATCACGTGTTAAACACGTGAAGAAGAAGGAGTTAGGTGTGTTTCAATCCACCACGTTCACACGGCGGCCATTTTCCTCTCACGTTTCTCTCAGGGTGTGAAGCTCAATGTTGTTACGAACAGAATAATGTTGTACTGCTGTGATCCAGGTTTATAAATTACACAAAAAGATAATATATTAATACTTATACTTCATTAGGATTATTGATTCATTATTATAATATTAGTTTTGGTAATTTTAGTAACAAAAGAAGTTTGTTTGCTGCACCTTTAGGAGACGGCTGTTAATTATACTTTTACTTTTTCTTCACAACATTATTCATATTTATAGTCTTGTTTATTTCATTTGTTGTTCACTCACAACTTCCTCTTTTCTAACTTTGTGATGTACAGTTTTGCAACAAAGCAGATTTTCTTTAGGGATCATTAAAAGTTGTTTTTTATTCTCTTCATATATTTTAACATTTAATGTGAAGCTCATTTGTTCTAATTTGCTTTTGTTTTGAAACTATTAATATATTTTAATCTCACTTACTGTATTAATGGCAGTGTATTTTCCGGTTCAATTTTAAATCTTTCTTTAATTTGTCTTTTTCATGTGAATCTTTATTGCATCTTAATGAGACACTGAACAGATGAGATTAAAAACACTCCAGTTTTTCTCAAGTCTCCTTAAATTTGTCTTTCTTGTGTCAGTGAGATGTTGTGATGTGGATGATACAGGTTTGGTATGAACAGCAAATAAAGTTGTTTTTCACACTCGTACAAACCACAGTTTGTACAAACCACAGTTTCATCTACCACCATCGGGCTCAGCAAGCATCTAAGTGGAAAGAGGAAGGAAGTTGGATGTGTTTAACAGTTTGACCTTCTCAGACTCTTCTGTGTTGTAGGTAGACGTGTCTGTGATGTGACTGAGTTTCATCTTGTGCACATTATTTATCTGTGGACGTTTTTATAGTTTGAAGTCACAGACGAGAGCAGCAGCTACTATGAGTGTAACTGCAGCAGCGAGTGGATTTGTTGTCCTTCTTCTCACGGTGACAGGTACTGTACGTCTACATTCATGTTTCACTCTATTTTACACTCGGACTTCTGATTCACCTGAAGTGAGTTTGAGAAAGAAAGTAAAAAATATTCATTCATTCATTTTCAGATCACCACCTGTAAAGTGATGCAGAAAGAAAAAATATGAATGAATTGTCATCAGTGTGTGGAGTCATCAGTTGAAATGCTATGGAATGCTGCTCATGGAAATGTGTTTCTTTTCTACAGAAAGTAAAAAGTAAACTAAGTGTTCTCTGGTGTCGTTATGAATCTGATTCTCTGTGTTACAGTGGTACAGTGTGAGAATGGCTGGGGTGTGAGTTACACTTCTACTGAGATCTGTGCCTTCAGAGGATCAACAGTGGACATTACCTGTACCTACACATACCCATCCACAGTTAATAACCATGATACTACAGTTCAGGAAACCTTCTGGTTCATTCAAGAGAGTAATGGGATTCACGTTGATCTAAGGACTGATCCGGAGTATTCAGGTCGTGTGGAGTATCTCTGTGGAAACAACAAGTGCACTCTGAGAATCTCTAACCTGACAGAGAGCGACTCAGCTGTGTACAAGTTCAGCTTCACAACAAACCAACCTACTGGGAGTTTTACTGGTTCAGCTGGAGTCACTCTGTCTGTCACAGGTAACATTTACATCTGAACATTCATTCATTTATTTCCTACATCTTGTTTGGTTCACTTGAGTGTGTCTGTGCACTTTTATATGCATGTGTGTGTTGTCAGCTTGGACTAAAATGAATTCCTTATTCTCACACACAGATTTGCATGTGCAGGTGAGCGCATCAGTGAAGGGTTCCGATTATAACGATGCAGAGCTCAGGTGTCAGAGCAGTTGTCGTCTTCCTGATCATCTGAACTACGTCTGGTACAAGAATCAACAGAAGAAGGAGGAAGGAGCATCTTATTCAGGTTCTTTCTATTCTACAGACAGAGTTTCCTGTGCTGTTAAAGGACACAAGGATTTCCGCTCTCCGTCAATGTGTGAGTTTAATCTACAGTATTTCACTAACAGCACCATCTGCTGGAGTATTTGAGATGATGCATTGTACCATAACTTCATGTGTCTTTAAATACTTTTTTCTGCATTGGGACATTGAACTCTTGGGATACGACTGTCAGTACTGACAAACTAGTGTAGTACTAGTACTAGTATTCTGCTTGTGTAAATAAAGATGGAAGACATGACTGCTCCCCAGACGTGAAGCCAAAGCATTGTGATCGCCCCCTGGTGGCTGGCTGTAGTATAGAACATACATCCTGTCTCCTCCATGTTAGTGGATGGAACATGGACCAATCTAAAAAGTCAAATACATTTTTCTCAAAGATGGTTTGTGTCATTTTAGGTCGTTCTTATCACACTCTATTGTTCATGTTTCTCATAAGTTTGGTTTTAATTAGTTATTTGATGAAATGAAAATTAGATTAAACTTCATGACTGACAGCTGAAGCTGACTCAGGATTGGTCGAGCTCATGTATGGGCGGGACCTTGATACTGTGGCTCCATCTCCGGATCACTACTGTGCAGACTGTGGTTCCAAATGTGAAAGATGGCAGCGTTGGTATCAGGATATTTTGGCTTCATTTCTGGAGAGTGGGAGGAAGTGGAGACGTGTCGTCCATCTTTGGTCGACTCTGCATAAAAGACACTGATCATTTCCTCCATATTGGCCAGTTTGCTCCATTATAAGAGCAACTTCTACAAGGTCCCTCATGTTCCTCAACTCCAACAGTGTGTTTCTCCCTCACACTGAAGTCTAAAGGGCACTTCCCTGTGTTGTTTGTGAACTGAAAGTTTCCTCATCTTGGAATCGTCATCATCTTCAAATGAAAACCTGCCGACTGGTGATTCACCAGAAAAAAAATACGTGGAGTTAGTTTTATAAATGTATAAGTTTATCTTCTGATTCTCTGATGTGCTCTGTGTTACAGTGGTAAGGAGTCAGATTGACTGGGGTGTGAGTTACACTTCTACTGAGATCTGTGCCTTCAGAGGATCAACAGTGGACATTACCTGTACCTACACATACCCATCCAGGTTGAATTACCTTGATACTACAGTTCAGGAAACTTTCTGGTTCATTAAAAAGAGTAATGGGATTCACGTTGATCTAAGGACTGATCCGGAGTATTCAGGTCGTGTGGAGTATCTCTGTGGAAACAACACGTGTACTCTGAGAATCTCTAACCTGAGAGAGAGCGACTCAGCTGTGTACAAGTTCAGGTTCACAACAAACCGACCTACTGGGAGTTTAACTGGTTCAGCTGGAGTCACTCTGTCTGTCACAGGTAACATTTACATTAGAGTCAGTTTGAAATGTTAGTGTGTATGTTGAAATAAAATAACATGTTTGTTCACAGACCCTCAGCTCCAGGTACATGTGAGGAGATCAACAGCCAATACATATTCTACCTGGACAGAGCTGACCTGTCACAGCAGGTGTCCGCTCCCTGATCATCTTTCCTACGTTTGGTTCAATAACAATAAACTTGTTGGACGAAAAAAATACTTTCACCTCCGACACTTTAATGCTGAAGACAGCTATCACTGTGCTATAGAAGGACATGAGCGTTTCACTTCTCCTACATTGGGTGAGTTTACTCCTCCTCACGAAGCTACAATAATGTGGAAATAATTTAACTTTAAACTTTAAACAAATAATACAGACAGTGTTTTGATTGTATTCTCCTCCTGTGTGTTAATATAGACTATCCTTCAGATGCTCCAAAGCCTCCCACTGTGTCAGTGAGTCCCTCTGGTGAGATCATGGAGGGCAGCTCGGTGACTCTGACCTGCAGCAGTGATGCTAACCCAGCAGCTAATTACACCTGGTACAAGGAGGACGAGGACTCACCAAAAGCATCAGGACAAATCTTCACCATCACTGATATCACAGCTGAACATGGTGGAAAGTATCAGTGTGAGGCCCAGAACACACACGGACGTAGTGAGGCCACCTTTCATCTGACTGTTGGAGCAGGTGATTTTAGCTCTCTGACTTTTACAGCCCACACCCCCCCCCCCCTCCTTTTCATTGCACCAGAACGTTAAACCATCAATACTCAGGATTTCCAGATGTGTCCCAGCTGTAAATCAAGCCCATCATATTGCACATGAACAATACTGACTGACCAACAGCATCACCTGGCAAACTGAGTCATCAGTCTAACCACACTGCTAATGTCTCCTGTCTGTTGTCCAGGGATGTCAGTGATAATCATGAATATCATCAGGCTGACTCTGGTGGTCGTGCTGGTTCCAGTGCTTGTCTGGACTCTGTGGACGAGGTAAAACAATACAAATCCATCAGTTTACCCTCTGCTCTTTTACTGTCTTCTTCAAATGTCTTCAAACACTAGTTTCAGGGTTATGAAGTTCATTTTGTCAAATGTTGTGTTTGTTGTTGTTTTCGATCCAGGATGAAGAAAACTGTGAGCTTGAAATCAGAAGCGAATGAAGCTGTGGAGATGATAGAGGTGAGAGACAGTGAGGCCAAAGGAATGACTCCATATCACTGTTTTCATCTCACTATGTTAGAGAAGAGATAAAACATTTCTTGGATCAGCTACTTTGTCTGAATCTGCCCCAAAATGTAAAAGGTTCTTTCCATTGACCGTATATTAAAATGGACGTAGACCTTCAAGCCCCGGCCCCCCCAAAAAGTTCCCCCTGTGTCATTTAATCCCCCCTTGGGGAGACATTGGGGGGCAGCTCGTGAATCTGACCTGAGCAGTGATGCTAACCCCCCGAATTACACCCGGTTTCAAAGGGGGACGAGGGCTCAAACCCAAAACATCGGACAAACTTAACCCCCACTAAAATTTACCGCCCGAACATGGGGGGGAATTTCATTTTGGGGGCCCCCAAAAACACACGGGCGTAAATAAGGCCCCCCTTAAACGCCCGTTTTGGGCCCGGTGATTTTAGGGTCTCTGACTTTTTTGCCTCCAAACCCCCCCCCCCC
>VCHM03000412.1:0-15477 GCA_006182925.3 Reinhardtius hippoglossoides
TCCACAGCTGGTGGAGACTGGATCCTTCAGGACGTCCTGACACGAAGCACAGCAGGACGACTGCTCCTCCTCAGGAACATGACTCCTCTTCCTCTCCCTGTGAAGACATTTCCTGATAAGTCACATGTCACAGTCACAGGTTGTCATTACTTCTGTCAAGGAGGGTTTGTTTTCACCCAGTATGTTTGTGTGTTGGTTGGTTCGTTAGTGGGATTATAAAAAACGACAGATTACCAGTAAACTTGGTGGAAGGTTGTGGTCTGTGAACCAGATCGGGGGGGGGGGGGGGTTCCTCTTTCACAGACATGTTCAGAGGACTGATGTTTACCAGTGTGTGGAATTTGGTGCAGATCCAAATCAAAACGAGTCTCTAGTGAATCTCAAAGTGGTTTCATAAGGAGCGTGTTGGTTCTTGGTGGAGGTCTGAGCTCTTTGAGTGATTCTGAGAGATTAGTCACCAACTTCAATGAAGCTGTGTCCTAATGCAGGGGCCACACTAGAGGGAACTAGATCCTCTTCAGAGCAGGTCACAGTAGAAACAGTCTCTTACTCTGTGTGTGAGGGTCCAGGTTCATTACTGAAGGCTGGAGGAGGTTCCATGGACCAGTCACTCTTCAGAGACACACAGCTGGGCCCTGGAGACTCTGCTCTCAGTCTGTGGTCCTGACCTCTGCAAACACAAACATGTTTTTATTCAGAACACATCATTCACTGGTTCATTCTCTGAGGATTCAGTTTGGAGGTTCACATGTTTGGAGCAGGTCTCTTACTCTGTGTGTGAGGGTCCAGGTTCATTACTGAAGGCTGGAGGAGGTTCCATGGACCAGTCACTCTTCAGAGACACACAGCTGGGCCCTGGAGACTCTGCTCTCAGTCTGTGGTCCTGACCTCTGCAAACACAAACATGTTTTTATTCAGAACACATCATTCACTGGTTCATTCTCTGAGGATTCAGTTTGGAGGTTCACATGTTTGGAGCAGGTCTCTTACTTTGTGTGTGAGGGTCCAACTTGCTCTGAAATGTCCTCGTCCATGTTACACCGGGCCGGCTGCGGCTCAGTTGTGGTTCAGGCCACGCTGCTCTTCTAGATGTTCAAGGTCTGGTCTCTTTCCTTCTCGTCCTGCGCTCAGTTTACAGCAGAACACAGTGAAATGATCTTTCACACCAGTTTCAATGTTTATCTGTTGAAAACGTCACAAACACAAATATTTGCAACACTTCCTGTAGCCTACCCATTTCCAAATAAAAGCACTGCAGCGTTTCTGTCGACTGATTCAATTCAAAATGTTTTATTGTGAAATAGATGCAGGGCTTCATAGTTTGTAGTACTGGTATTTATTTGAGTACACAGGACTTCTTCTATACAAGGAAATACAGTGATCACATCAGAAACCTCAGGAAGGCTGTAGTTACATTAAAGTAAAAAACTTCAGGTGAAGGACAATTTATTTATTTATTCAGCCAGTTTCAACCATTTCATTGAGAACATTATTAAATTAATGATATGAATATCTTTTTTAGGGTACCAGCCAATAAGGGTGTGGAGGTGAACTATTGTACAAGAACAATAATAAAGTTCCTTTCATGTAATATTGGTTTATGTCATTTGTAAATCCACCAATAAACCTGCATAGCCATAAACAATAAACAACAATAAAAAAGTACTTTTGCAACTTGAGCATTTCCTGATCTCCACTCAGACCAATCAACTACATTAAAGTGAATCAATACAAGCTTGTAAAAGTTCATGTGACCTTCAACCCCCTGCCACTAAGAGAAGGGAACTCAACATCTAGCATCATGTTCACGTCATAAAGGCTGGAAATGAATTACAGAACTTTATAGACAGTAACACTGAGAGCACATCAGTCAGCAGCTTGAAGCAGCACTCTGTACCTCCACCCAGTTCTATGGCTTTGTGCCCAAATGAAGGTGTGTGTGTGTGTGTGTGTGTGTGTGTGTGTGTGTGTGTGTGTGTGTGTGTGTGTGTGTGTGTGTGTGTGTGTGTGTGTGTGTGTGTGTGTGTGTGTGCCTGCGTGTGTACCTGGCTCTGCAGGTCGATGCTCCTCACACCTCAGCCAGTGAGTCCAGAGCTTTACTGGGATCCACAGTGAAGACTCTCCACTGGTTGGTGACCACTGCTGTAACGTATGATGGTGAAAACACGTTGTGTTATTAAACACTTGATGAACAGATGAGATGTCAGTTTTAATCAGATAGTCGGACACGGTAAGCGAATTGCGGCACTTCCTGTTTCCTAACCAAATCAAACAGGACAAACCAGTCTGTTCAAGAAACACACACAAAAATACCAAGCAAGGACACACACACACACACACACACACACACACACACACACACACACACACACACACACACACACACACACACACACACACACACACACACACACACACACACACACACACACACACACACACACTCAGGTGACTGTAACGTATGATGGTGAAAACACGTTGTGTTATTAAACACTTGATGAACAGATGTGATGAAGATAAAAAGTGAAGCTGTGAGTTAACTCTGTTAATTAGTCCTTTGAAGCTCTTTGTTCCAGACCTGCTGTTCACATCTGTCTCTGGGGATCCGATCACATGAAACCACGTCTGTCACCAGGTGTGAACGGACCAACTCAGAGTCTGTGATCAGCAGACGGATGTTAACAGCAGGTTTGAGAGTGGGACAGTCAAACTCTCAGAAAGTTGTGTTCACACTCACCTGCTCACTTTCCTTCCTTCTGCTCGTCCAGGTGAAAATGGAGTCTGACACTTCCCTGTTCTCAGGCTCCTCCTCCCTGTTGAACCAGTTCACACATGAAACCGCCCAGTTCAAAGTCCAGTTCATGTGTGTGTGTCTGTGAGAGTGTGTGCGTGTGTGTGTGTGAGTGAGATGAGTGTTTGATGTATAAAATGATCCAGTAGAAACAGTCACAGTGTTTGACCACCAGGTGTCAGCAAAGGGTTAGGGTTAGGGTAAACTGCCGAGGCCGGCGGGGGGCCGATGCAGGAGCAGCGGAGCCCCCCCCCGGCCGAGGCAGGCGGGGGGCCCACCCCGGAGGCAGCCGACCGGCTCCCACCAGCTCTTTCTGGGCACAAGCGGATCAGATGTCCCTCTTTCCCACAGCCAAAATACTTCATTTGTCCTGATGTCACATGCACCGTGTAATTAAAATCCTCAATTTTGAACCTGAAGACCAAGTTTAGTTCTTCCTGACTCTTTTTTAGCACCATGAACACCTGTCTCCTGAAAGACACCACATGTTTGAGATGTGGAGATTTGCAGTAGATGGGGATCATCTTTATCGGGGACATTAACTGTCCATGTCTTGCCAGCTCTTTCTCTAAGAGCTCATTCTTCAGAAACGGGGGACATTAGAGATTAGGACCTTTTGGACAGGGTTAGCCAGGGACAACACAGGTGTGAAGGAGCCAAACAAATAATCCATTGGGTGAACGTAATTTTATCTTGCCACCTATATTCCATCTAAACCAATCAAGTTATATCAGTCTATCTTGATTGTGTTACTTGAACACCACATAGATTTGTGGGTGGAATGTCATTTGAATATGTTCATTCAACTAATGTGCTTTTAATTGAATTAAAATGTTTGTAGCTACTTAGTCTAATTCATTCAGGTTTAGTTTACATTGGTCAAACACTTTAGTGCAACACAATTCAGTCTTGTTGAATGAACTAATGTAGGTTTTGTCTGCTATACTAATGTCAATCTTGTTTTAATTAGTGTTGTTTTCATTGCTAGTGTAAGCATTCATTTTAATTAAATTACCAAATATTCACTAACATACATAAAAAAGGACAACATGCAAAACCATTTGACATTTAGTTAAACCATTTCCCCCTTTAACCATCTCATGCTAAACTCCCCTTTGGTTACCATGTTAGAAAATGACCTGCATTCCACCTGAGAATGCAACAAACAACAGTCCGAACTGCAACGAGAGGATTAGAATCTTTTCCAACCTTTGGAACAAAAGCATGTCGAATATTTTGCCAACAAAATAGTCGAGACTCATTAACAAAACAGCCTATCAAATATATTTCAGTAACACTGAATTATTACAACACGTGTCGGGCACTGCCAAAAAAAATAAAAATAAATCAGTCGTGTAAAAACTACAGTAAAAGAAATAATCTTTACAAAAAATCTTTGTAAATACAAATACTAAAATTTAAAGGAGTCTATAAACATTACTGGTGTATTTATTCTATTTAACATTTAAGAGAAGGCGTTCATTGTGTGTTCGTGTGCGAGTATAACTGCTCCACTCACAGAAAAGACACAATTGTCCATGTAGTAAAATCAGTGTAGATGTGTGTTCAAAAACGATGCTCTGGGTCGGCTCCACCCACACACACACGTAGGAGACTTTCTACCTGAGACAACAATCTTCAACAACAGTCTCAGTCCATTGCGCAAAACTAAATTAAATAGTCTTTTTGAACTAAATTGACTTCAAATTTTCAAAATTTCAAAATCTCAACCAAATCAGACACGAAATGAGGCAGGCACACACACACACACACGCACACGCACACAACACACACACACACACACACACACACACACACACACACACACACACAGTGTTTTTTCATTTCATTATGTAATTTTACCAGTTACTTCACAATCTCTGGCTGAGGCTGATGTAATCAGTATAAATAACATGATTAAGTGTTTTGATCAAGTAAAAATATGCGTACTCTCGGCACTTTTGCCTAACATATGTATAAAGAAATATGCTCATGCAATTTTCATGACAGGGGCATAAACAGTATTTTATAAGCATAGGTCTACCCATTTGAATACAAACCTTGGAGATGGCCACCATGTGATGTCTCAGTTTTCTTCCAGCTGCTCGACCTTTGCATCTAAAGATCTCCATCGTGCGTGGAGAGTGCCGGTCAAGCTCAGCAAAGAATGTAGATAGCAGAGGCACAGTTGATATGCGCATGAACTCTTTATCGATCTGAGAAACATCAACAATGCACTTGTCACTCACCTAATTCGACAATTACAACAATATACAACATAGGAAGGATGAACAATGAATTACTAGCTGTTTGATCACTGTATTATATCAATGTCAGTGATGAGAAAAACAACTGTTCAACACTATTATATTTGATTTGTCATTATCTTTCTGTCCTCCGTGTGTGCGTGCAGTCTGGGGGCATGTGTAAAACCACATGACATGTACCTCGTTCTGAGTGAACAGAGCCGGCCATCTGCTTTTGAAGTCGGTAACCGAGGGCTGTCCTTGAAGAACCTCTTGCCTTCTATAAGGGAAAGTCTTCTCCATTTCCTGTGTCACTATATGACCGTTGTTTCTCTTCTTAATCTCCGAAAGCAGTGCAATTCTCTCGTTTTCCAGAGTGTCAGTGGTTTCTCCTTTTGGATGCTGCGGACAGTAATTGACTTCTGCCCTTCTGGGCTTTTTCACATTCAACGCTGCCTGACATTTGTCTTGGGTCTTGTTCTTTAGTGAATTTATCGTCACCTCATAACATCCCAGGCCTCTTAGTTTGGTCCGGAAGTTGGCCATTTTATACTTGAGGCTGACCTTCCACCCGTAACAGCCATTGAAGGAGCCCTGCTCCCTCAGACAGGGATGCTTTTTCACAAGGGCTTCCGCTACATCGTTCGGATCATTGTCAGTTGGGTAGGCTTTGAATTTAATAATTCCTTCTGCCAGTCCTTCTAGAATGTGGGATTTCAGTTTCGGTGAGGGGCTCAAAGGAGTTCCACTAGAACTGCACTCAGCTTTGGCCTTTTCAAGTTGCAGTTCAGCCTCACAGCTAAAAGTAGGGACGGTGAAGACACTTGGCCAAACCCAGTGCCTTGGAGATGCTGAGGAACCTGAAGATGAAGCAGCGTCGGTGTTATCCGTGTCAACAGAGGAGATTGATAAGGAATCTGTTGAGCTTTGGACTGCTAGAGGTTGACGTGTCATTGCATCAGCTTCTGTATAACTTTGCAAGTTTAAAGTATATAAGTAAACAACCTTTAGAGTTGCTTTGTCATCACTTTCGGAGATTTCCGACAGGTTTATGAAGTCATTTCCAAAATCAGCATCTTGATATTGAAGACGGAAATCTTGTTGCAATCCAAAACGTGTCTTTATTGTCTGGCACAATTCCTCTATGGAGTCCGGTATCCCTGCTGGCAGAATCAGCTTCCTGGCATCATCTTCACCAAGGATAATCCTCCGTCTCATAGTGTGGGCCATTGTGTAAACCTAATCAATAAACAACTAAAACACTGGTTGAATATTTCACTATGAAAAAACTCAGAGGCACTTATAATAATTTATAATTAGTATTAGTAATGTGTGGGTGTGTGTATATACATGGTCTAATGAACATCTGTTTGATACTTATTATTATTAGTTTTTATAGTATATAATTTACAGTAGATTCCACTTTGTGCTGATATTTGTTTTAATGTTTTTTAATCAGAACTAGGATCTTATGTGATATGTAGTACTCCGCTTTACAGGTATTCTGATTTAACCGTACTCCCTGCCACTAACGAGTGAAACAATTACCTTTACTGCAGGGAAATCTTAAAAAGCATTCTTTCAAGTACCATTTGATTTGTAACGGAGCACTGAGGAACAGGTAAATCACAAGGATGAGGACAACTGTCAGGCTATTTAAAGCTGGGCAGATATTATCAGCCAATAAGGCAAGCTGTAAACAAGTTCAAAACACAAGTGCCCAATTGCTGATTTTACAACTTACTGTGCACAGTTTTAGGGGCATCGTGGCACGAAATATCGCCCGGCCGCTCTCTGCGTCCCACAGGCTGGCGGCGGCCTCGCCCCGGGACCTGTACACGCCCGCTAAGATCAGCAGCCCTACGTAGGCGCGCAGGTCGGTCTCGTCCATCCCTTTCCATTCGTCACCGTATTTTCTACGACCCTCCCGATTCGTCATCTCCAGGATGATGTTCTCCACCGTCGGTGTGATGAACAGGTGGAACGTCGAGGCAAGGTCACCGGTGCGGGACGTCGCGTGGATCGTGGGGCCCCGGATGACCCCGCTTGGAGCCGCAGCAGAGGAGGAGGAGGAGGAGGAGGAGGAGGAGGAGCAGTGGCCCTCTTCTCGGCTGTACGCCCTCGAGGACCATGTTATTTCCCCGTTTCTTGAGGGGAAGGTCTCTCTTTCCACGAGTCCGGTGGTGGTGGTGGTGTGGCCGCTGTCGTGTCCTCCTTCTCCTTCTTCTTCCAAGGAGGAGGAATATGCTGAAGCATCACCCACTGGGTCGTAATCTTCGTCACCGTCGTCGTCGTCATATTCACCTTCTTCGTCTTCGTCTTCTTCGCTATCGCCGTTGTCTCCGTCTCCGTCTCCGTCTCCGTCCTCTCTGTCTGCTTTTCTGTCTGCTTCTCGGTCTGCTTCTCTGTCTGCTTCTCCATCTCCTTGTCCGTCTGCTTCTCGGTCTGCTTCTTGGTCTGCTTCTCGGTCTGCTTCTCGGTCTGCTTCTCGGTCTGCTTCTCGGTCTGCTTCTCCATCTCGTTGTCCGTCCGCTTCTCGGTCTGGCTCTTTCGCGTCCTCTTCGGGTTCAGATGATGGTTGCTGGGAGAATAGCTGTTGGAGAACCTGTTCTCTGGTGAAACGCTTCTGACGTGACATCTTTCCATGGTCCGTGAGAGAGTGGCACACTGAGCCTTATATATGGGTCTAATGTACCCCCCTGATTATCAATTGGAATCAGGTGTGGGTCATAATGACCCCACACTGAGCCTTATATATGGGTCTAATGTACCCCCCTGATTATCAATTGGAATCAGGTGTGGGTCATAATGACCCCACGCAGAGCCCCACAGGTGCTGGGGTCTAAATGACCCCTCCCATGACAATCCATTGGTCTCAATTACCCCATGAGAATTGGATAATGACAATCCTTGGGTCACCCTGACCGGCCAGGGCTTGCGTATGATCACACGCACGCACTCACGCACGCACATACACACACACACACACTCTGGGTCAATTAGACCCAGGAACAACACAAGGGTTAATATATGAGCACAAAAAAGAGGAAGTGTTCTGAGAGGAAGAGGAAGTTCTGCCACAGTAGTTCAGGTTGTGTTAGCTGCTGTTTCCAGCCTTGATCCCCAAACGTGAGGCCAGAGCGGCAGCGTGGTCCAGGTGAGGGCCACACACCTCCACCACATGGCCCAGTGTGAGGACTTTGGCCTCACAGCGCTCTAGTGTGGCACGGGCTACGGGTCTCCAGACCAGGTCCACAGGTCCAGTCAGGAGTCTTTGGACAAACTGGAGCCTGAAGGCGGCCCCCCTGCTCGCCAAGTGGACAAGTCCATGTCCCCCCTCCTCCTTAGGCAGAAAGAGGACACTCTGTGGGACGGTTAGGTGTGTTTAGATCTGTCTTCACAATATTAAAGACATAAAAACTGCTGTTTAGTGTTTTCTTCTTTCATGAGACCGAGCAGCTCTTCATCATTTCACCTCATTTGTGTTTCTCCTCTTCAAATAAAAACAGAAAATGAAATCTGGACAAAATAAATGAGTAAATAAACACATCATCTATTGCTTCATATAATAAACGTGACTTTCTTTATTTCCGTGTTGAGTTGTTGTTGAGAGGAAACTTGAATGTTGTGTCAGCTGAGTGAAACTAAAAACTCTGAGCTGCTTGTGAACGTGTCTCTGTGGGTTGAGAGAAACACGAGAGTCATTTCAACAACTGAGGAGTTGATGACACCTGGGATTTAATTTAATATTTAAATCTCATCTGAGACACAGAATATTAATAGAGAGAGAGAGAGGTGTTAAACTTTCTATTAAATATGGTAAAATGTTTATGAAACAGTTTCCTCAGAGACTTAAAGATGCTCTGCTCTTCATCGACTCTTCTTCATACTGTAAATGTCTCATTCACTTTTCTTCTGGTTGTTTCCATGATGTCAAACTGGTGATTCTGTTCTTCTACCTGCACCAAGGACGAGATGTTTCCACCTGTTTGTTTGCAAGAGGAAAGAAACCCAGAGTCATGATTCCAGTGAAGTCGGTGGAAGGATGTTTATTGAGCATTAAAGCAGAGACAAGTAGAAACACAACTTTTCTCTCGGAGATGTTTTTCTTCTCGTTACATCTGGTTTGTCACAGAGGAAATGATCCGTGTGTTTGACTCATAGACTGAATATAAAGGCTTTGACTGGGATGTGCTGCTGTTATACTGCAGCGCCACCTGTGGGTCAAAAGTAGAAAAGCCACCACTGCTCTGCACCTGATGCAGAAATGAAAACGTCCCATTTTTAAGTCCAGAGTTTTGATCTTTTGTGTCAAAGATAAAACTCTGATTTTAAACTCAAAGTGATTTCAATGTGTTTAACTTTGTGTGGAACTAAATCAATTTGTGACGTGAATCCAGGAACTTTAAGATCATAAACAAACATATACACAGAATGTGGTTCTACACACATGGAGACATACTGAGGGACAAAGGGGGACAATAATAAAGACAAACTTAAATACACTGTATGTGACTCTTTACAGAGGGTTTATATATTCTGCTTGTGTCATTTCAATAAACACATTCTTCATGTGAATCAACACAATCGGGGCAAGAAGGTTGCTGGTTTGAATCCGGTTCAGATGGGGTCTTCCTGTGTGGAGTCTGCATGTTCTCCCCGTGTTTTCTCCAGGTGCTCCGGCTTCATCTCACAAACACATGCAGATTAGGGGTTGTGTAGATTGGAGACTACACACAAGCTGCTGCTGCTTCAGCCTCTGGATCCTCAGGACACAGCTCAGCCTCCGTCCACACACACTGTCCTCTTCACACTCAGCTTCACGGAGACCACGTCCTGTTGAGAGAAGAAGACATCAGTGTTCCAGAGACTCACTTCACCAGCTGTGAGTCAGTGATGCAGCACATCCAGTAGAAAGAGCAGCAGGGACTTCAGTCCTGTTCAGAGGTGGAGCAGCTTCCTCTCTGCTTCATGTTCACGTGTTGGAATGAACACGCTAAGAGCTAAGTGTGTTTCCTCTGCATGTCAAAGTGCAGAGTGGACACCTGACGTTAACATGATTCCAACTCGTACCAGACTCGACCAAGATACTTGACGAGGATTAAACAAAGTCAGCAGCTGTGATTAAAGAGTGAGTTATGGTTAAGAGGTGAGAGATCTATCTAAAAATGTGAATTTAGAGCGTCTTTACTAATGATGATATATGAATAAATCAGATTTCATTGACGCCAAATTGTGAGAAACAAGGATGAGTTCATCCAACGTTGTATCTGGGACACACTCTTTGAATCGGGGCAGTTGTGTTGTGAGTTTTTATTCCAGCTCATCGATGTGAATCAGTGAATTTCTCCTGGAGAAGAACTGAAGAGTCAAATGAGTTTCAGTTCATTTTAAAAAAAGACTCGTGAATGAGTTTATTTTCAAGCTGATACAGAAACTGAAACTGCACGAGGTTCAAATCTGCAAGACCCGACTTTTCCGGCTGACTAAACAGTTCTATAGTCCCCCCCCCCCTCCCCCCCCCCCCCCCCCCCCCCCCACCACACACACACACACACCAACTCCATGATTCAAATCGTCATGAATATGCAAAGCCCTGTGTTGCCAGGCTGAAGAGAGTGAAAATAAAAAGTGCACCTTCCGAGCGGCTGATCCTCTAAGAAGCAGATTATATTAGAATTTCTTTACACGCCAAACTTTTCATGATCCAAATCACATGTTTTATATTCTGTGTGAAAAACTGGAGCATCCACCGAGCGGAGGCTGCCTCATCCTCACTCTGCCTCTACCGTGGTGGTTACCATGGTTACAGGTGCCTGTAATGACCTGTCGGGTTGAATTTACACAAAGTAGTTGAGTAGAAGGGAGATGCATCGGCTCAGTGGCTCGGTGTAATTGTGCTCTTAAGATTACAGGAGGAGAAAGAAAACACACGTGTGAATGGACGTGGCTAATCGCTGGAGGGGCCGGCGCTCCGCACGGCACGGCGATGGAGGACGGAGTCAGTTCAATATCAAAGTCTGAGTGACAGGAGGATATTTAACTCACCTGGAGGTTTGAAAGACAAGAACACATATTTATACAGTCACAGCAGATCAGGCTCTCGGGGCCTTTTCCTCCTGCAGCCACGGTCACATGGATCCTTTTTGGTTCAGTTAAGAACATTGAAATTTAAGAAAACAAGAAGTTCGGCTGCCAAGCAGAAGATGCACTGATATAACTTTTCTTTGCACATTATTTTACTATTTCTTTTGACTGACCCTCGTATATTTTATGACATCAGTCCGCTTTACGGCAGCGTGGAACATCAGAGTTGAAGCTGTACACACGTGAAACAAAAGATAAATAAGACGTCGTTTAAAATGATCGATATCAGGAAGCTTCACCAGGCAGAGATGCAAACATGGGAAGAATTATAACTTCACTTAAAGGCTGAATTTAGAAACACCCGGAGGCGTCTGAGGACACACACTGTCTCTGAGGACACACACTGTCTCTGAGGACACACACTGTCTCTGAGGACACACACTGACTCTGAGGACACACACTGACTCTGAGGACACACACTGTCTCACTGTTTCTGAGGACACACACTGTCTCACTGTCTCTGAGGACACACACTGACTCTGAGGACACACACTTACTCTGAGGACACACACTGTCTCACTGTTTCTGAGGACACACACTGTCTCACTGTCTCTGAGGACACACACTGACTCTGAGGACACACACTGTCTCACTGACTCTGAGGACACACACTGTCTCTGAGGACACACAATGACTCTGAGGACACACACTGTCTCTGAGGACACACAATGACTCTGAGGACACACACTGTCTCACTGACTCTGAGGACACACACTGACTCTGAGGACACACAATGACTCTGAGGACACACACTGTCTCACTGACTCTGAGGACACACACTGTCTCACTGTCTCTAAGGACACACACTGTCTCACTGTCTCTGAGGACACACACTGACTCTGAGGACACACACTATCAAACTGACTCTGAGGACACACACTGACTCTGAGGACACTCACTGTCTCACTGACTCTGAGGACACACACTGTCTCACTGTCTCTAAGGACACACACTGTCTCACTGTCTCTGAGGAAACACACTGACTCTGAGGACACACACTATCAAACTGACTCTGAGGACACACACTGACTCTGAGGACACTCACTGTCTCACTGACTCTGAGG
This sequence comes from Reinhardtius hippoglossoides, assembly GCA_006182925.3. Classification (NCBI taxonomy): domain Eukaryota; kingdom Metazoa; phylum Chordata; class Actinopteri; order Pleuronectiformes; family Pleuronectidae; genus Reinhardtius; species Reinhardtius hippoglossoides. The sequence goes on from VCHM03000412.1 coordinate 12,249, forward strand.
ACACACACTGTCTCACTGTCTCTGAGGACACACACTGACTCTGAGGACACACACTATCAAACTGACTCTGAGGACACACACTGACTCTGAGGACACACACTGTCTCCCTGTCTCTGAGGACACACACTGTCTCTGAGGACACACACTGTCTCCCTGTCTCTGAGGACACACACTGACTCTGAGGACACACACTGTTTCACTGTCTATGAGGACACACACTGTCTCTGAGGACACACACTGTCTCACTGTCTCTGAGGACACACACTGTCTCCCTGTCTCTGAGGACACACACTGTCTCACTGAGTGCATCTGGTGTTCTGGTGACAGGATGAGTCTGGAGAGATTGAGATGTTCTGGGTGAGTTAGAGATCAACTGAACCAACCAGACGTTGATTTAAACTTCCCTGATCCGTCCCTTGAAGGAGAGTGTGCACCACACAACAGTGGAGAGTCACTGTGGTCAGTGGGCGGAGCTTCGATACGGGTTGATCTCCAACTTAACCTGGAGCAGGTTAGCCGTTCATCAGAAGTTACCATGGTGATTTACCTCGTTAAGAAGTGGACGAGCTTCGTAGGACTGAAAAAACTAAACCTGAAGTTAACCTGATAACCACAAATCCTGCTTGGTAGCACAGACCCTGGATCTGTGATACTGACTGTGTTTAGTAACATACTGATGAAAGCAGCGTGGACTGACTCCAACCATCTACTGACCTCAGAGTCTCCAGTCGACAGGTTGGACTCTGCTGTAGATCAAGCAGCTCCTTCACTGCTGAGTCCTGCAGGTCGTTGAAGCTCAGATCCAGTTCTCTCAGATGAGAGGGGTTTGACCTCAGAGCTGAAGCCAGAGAAGAACAGCTGATCTCTGACAGTCTGCAGAGACTCAACCTGGATAAAGGATAAAGCTTAACTGTAAATTAAACTTCATGTGTGAAAATAACAGACACATATTCATGTCACACAGACTCATAACATGGAAGATAAATATGAAATCAGACATGTTGGACTAAAAACGAGTCCTGATTCAGTACAAATAGATTATTTGGACCCGGTCTCTGTCCTGCAGATCAGTTTAGGAAATCCAGAACTAAACTCAGTGTTTTAACAAGTAGCTGAATATTTTAAATGTCACAGATTAATGAATGAATGGATTCAAGTTATGTATGAAGAAGAATTATGTTAAATTAGAATTAAATGAGATAAATTGTGTATAAATGCTGTTTTATAGATATGAGATCTACAAAAGTCAGTCAGTGAACTGACCTCAGAGTCTCCAGTCGACAGGTTGGACTCTGTAGAAAACCACACAGCTTCTTCACTCCTGAGTCCTGCAGGTCGTTGTAGCTCAGATCCAGTTCTCTCAGATGAGAGGGGTTTGACCTCAGAGCTGAAGCCAGAGAAGAACAGCTGATCTCTGACAGACTGCACCTCTCCAACCTGGATAAAGAAATATGAATATTAGAATGTGTCCTCCTGTTGTTGTGGATCGTCATCATGTCAACACAGACTCTCAACATGCTGCTGACCTCAGTCCAGTCTGTGACCTGAAGATAAATATCAGATCAGACATGTTGGACCATTGTTCATTCATCAGCTTCTTCTCTGTGTTTGGTCACTGAGCAGGTTTGTGTAATTAAAACACTGTTTTAAAGTAGGGATGGCTCCTGACACTCACTTCCTGTTTGTTTCTATACTTATCAACTGTCCAACGTGTTTCAATGAGAACGTGTCTTATTGTGAAAACCTGAGGAGGACGAGTGCTCGGCCTCAGTCCACATGTTATTTACTGACACTTCCTTAGTGCTCAGGAGCAGGTGAGTGCAGGTGAATGGAGCTGATGAGGTGGACGTGACTGACAGGCTGGGTGAGTGACAGATGACTGAGGGACAGTGAGCAGAGCAGAACTGAGACAATTCAAATAAATAATGACCCAATAAGAAAGAAAGTCTGAAAAGTGAAGAAGGATTTAAGGACCTCAGAGCCTCCAGTCGACAGTTTGGACTCTCCAGTCCAGAACACAGCAGCTTCACTCCTGAATCCTACAGGTCGTTGTTACTCAGATCCAGTTCTCTCAGATGTGAGGGGTCTGACTTCAGAGCTGAGGCCAGAACTTCACAGTGAGTCTCTGAGAGTCCACAACCAAGGAGTCTGTAATTAAAGAAAATATAAAATCTGTGGAATTAAATCAGAAAACACAACTTCATACAAAACGTGATCATGTGACCCTCACCCTGGTAAAATCCCCTTTTTGTTAAAAACTCCTCAAGAGAATCCTTTCAGATTTGGTCCAAGCGTTCATTCAGACTAACAGAGGACTCATTAGATTCAGGGGGTCAAAGGTCAAAGGTCAAGGTCACAGAACATGTTCATGGCCTCTTCAACATGATTCTCAAATCTGTCTTTTTGGGGATTTCTTCACATTGGACTCAAAGGAAACGATTAAATTTCAGAGGGGCAAAAGGGCAAAAGGTCACAGTGACCTCAGTTTTTGTGATCAACTTTCAGGAAACTGGAGGGCGACACGCACTGGTTGGTGGGGGCGTACAAAACCCAGCTGGGGGTTTGTCAAAAAGAAAATAACATATTTCCTCTTTTCAGTTTCAAGGGAAACCCTATGATTCCATCCAAAAACTGATTCATGATCGTCTCCCACACTGTGCTAGCTTTTTTCACACACACCACACCACCCACACACACACACAACACACCCACCCAACCACACACCACCCACACCCAACCCAACTCCATGATTCATCGTTGTTTTTATTTTGTGAAAACGGGGCTCCCCGAGCGGAGGCTGCCTCATCCCCCACTTGCCTTACCCGGGGGGGTTACCAGGGTTTCGGGGCCTGTAATGACCCGTCGGGTTTAAATTTTCACAAATAGTTTATAGAAGGGAATGCACGGGTCGTGGTCGTGAATTTTGTCTTAGATTACAGAGGAGAAAGAAAACACACTTTGAATGGACGGGGGTAATCGCGGAGGGGCCGCGCCCCGCACGGGACGGGGATGGAGGGCGGGGTGTTTAATCAAAATCTGAGTGCGGAGGATATTTTTAATCAGGGGAGGTTTGAAAGACAAACACATTTTATACAGTCCAGCAGATCAGGGCCCCGGGGGCCTTTTCCTCTGCACCCGGTCAATGGATCCTTTTTTTTCAGTTAAGAACATTTAAATTTAAAAAAACAAAAAAGTTTGGCTGCCCAAACAAAATCACTGATTAACTTTT
>VCHM03000415.1:0-15460 GCA_006182925.3 Reinhardtius hippoglossoides
GTCTTATTTCAGCCTAAATAGCAATAAAATGTTGGAAACTTACTCTGATGCCCTCACATGAGCCCAAGGATACACATTCTAGCATATCAGACCTGTATCTACTCTGTACGGCTAACTCCTGAAAGGAGCAATGTACGACTTTTGGGGCTGAAAATCTAAAAGGAACCCTCCTAAAAATGAGTAATTGATACAAAGGTCACAAAGGTCATGTTGGCCCCTGAGTACTTTTTACAGAAATTTTTTTAGCCCCCTTTTCGGCCAAGAGGCACACAGGGGGCTCATACTTTCAGCGGACCTCTGTGGGGGCCCTGCGGTGGTGCTTGTGAAACTTGGTGGTCCTAGCTGAACCATTATAATTTGCATTATACTGCTCACAGGACGGCAGGCTTGAGGCCTACGTTTTTCCCAAACTCAACAAGGGATAACTTTTTTCTACAGTGTTTGCGGACATGAGGCTTTATTATGTTTATCACCTGTGTGTTAGGAAGGTGCACATGTTGTTTCCAAAGCTCTGTGTATTTCCTGGACCTGGTGGGAGTCAGGACACTTGCAATTCAAAATGAATGGGAGTGTAAAGTTAGGGTAACCATTATAAATGCCTACAAGTGTCCGAGTGTGTCTTTTGGGCCCCTGAGTAGCTAGAGTGCCCCCTGATGACCCACTTGTGTTTTGAAAGCTCTGCGAGTTACACGTCAGAAAGACAGAGCCTGTGCCGGTTTTGCTGACAACACACCCAGGGGCAGTTCGGGCCCCGAGGCACCCAGGGGCCCCAAAATCGCAGCATAGCTTCAGCTCGGCACCCAGGAGGGGCATGCAAAATCTGGTGGCTCTAGCTCAACCACAAGTACCAAACACACCTATATCCTTTGTCCAAGTGGCTGACTGTATAGTGGGCCTGTACTGAATAGACACTGCAAAGGGCCACTGTCTGGGCTCTTTAGCAGCTAGAGGTCTGAAATTATGCATGCGCTCTCCCCTGGGGGCCTTGGTGGCTCAGCCTGGTTTTCAAAGTTCTGCCAGATACAGGTCCAAAGATGAGGTTGGCGGTGGATTTTGCCGTAAACCCACCCAGGTGCATTTCAGCCCCAAAGTTTCAGCAGAGCTTCAGCTAGAGAACCATGTAGTGCATGTGAAATTTGGTGGACCTAGCTCAATCAGAACAATTTTTTATGAATATTCTCTCACAGGCTGTGAAAAACACCAAGTCTGAGGCCTGTATTTGTGACTAACTCAACCAGGCACAACTTTTTTTCTACAACGTCTGTGGACATGAGGCTTGAATATGTTTATCAGCTATGTGTTTGGAAGGTGCAAACGTTGTTTCCAAAGCTCTATGTATTTCCTGGACCTGGGGGGAGACAGGACATTTCCACTTCAAAATACATTGGATTGAAGAGTTAGGGTAACCATTGTAAGTGGCTACAAATGTCCCCTTGTAGTCACATGATCCAATTGTTACACTGCCATACAAGTATCGCGCGACAATTCGATTGGGCCGGACACTTTTAGGCAATTTTGAACTAAAACGGGACAATGGTAGGCATTTTGATAAAATGATTAGTGCCTAGAAGTGTCCGGCTCATTCTGATTGGTCCGGACACTTCTAGGCATTCTCATATAATGTTAAATACCTACAAGTGTCCGGGACATTTGTAGCCACTTATAATGGTTACCCTAACTTTTCAATCTCATTCATTTTGAACTGCAACTGTCACAACTCCCACCAGGTCCAATCCAATGAGCCGGACACTTGTAGGCACATTGTCTCAAAATGCCTATAAATGTCCCACACTTGTGGTTATTGACGAGAATACATGGGACACTTGTAGGCACTACAGAACAATGTTAGGTGCCTAGAAATGTCCCGAACAATCAGAATGAGCGGGACACTTGTAGGCACTTAACATTGTATCAAAATGCCTATAAATGTCCAGGTCAGTTAGAATGAGCCGGACACTTCTAGGCACCTAACATTGAAGCAAAATGCCTATAAATGTCCAGGTCAGTTAGAATGAGCCGGACATTTGTAGGCACCTAACATTATAGTAAAATACATACAAATGTCCAGGTCACTTAGAATTAGCCGGACACTTCTAGGCACTTAACATTGAAGCAAAATGCCTACAAATGTCCAGGTCACTTACAATGAGTCAGACACTTGTAGGCACCTATCATTGTAGCAAAATGCCTACAAATGTCCAGGTCACTTAGAATGAGCCGGACACTTCTAGGCACTTAACGTTACAGCAAAATGCCTAGGAATGTCCCACACTTGTGGTAAGGGACGAGAATACCTGGGACACTTGTAGGCACTACAGCACAATGTTAGGTGGCTAGAAATGTCCCGACCAATCAGAATTAGCCGGACACTTCTAGGCACTTAACATTGAAGCAAAATGCCTACAAATGTCCAGGTCACTTAGAATGAGCCGGACACTTTAGGCATTTAATATTACAGTAAAAATGCCTACAAATGTCCGGCCAATTCTGATTGGCTGGATATTTATAGGCACTTAACATTATCGTAAAATGGCTACAAATGTCCAGGTCACTTGGAATGAGCCGGACACTTTTAGGCATTTAACATTATAGTAAAATACATACAAACATTGAAGCAAAATGCCTAGGAATGTCCCACACTTGTGGTAAGGGACTAGAATATTTGGGACACTTGTAGGCACTAAAGCACAATGTCAGGGGCTAGAAATATCCCGACCAATCAGAATTAGCCGGACACTTCTAGGCACTTAACATTGAAGCAAAATGCCTACAAATGTCCAGGTCACTTAGAATGAGCCGGACACTTGTAGGCATTTAACATTATAGTAAAATACATACAAATGTCCAGGTCACTTAGAATGAGCCGGACACAAAATCTTCCAACTTCATATGGAGATGCGTGTCATCACAACAAGATGGAGATGAAAACTACCTCAAAGATCGATTTTTCGTCACACGGTGTGACCGTGGCGTGGCGTTAAAGTTGCGCTTTAATAAGGGCCCGAGCACCTCCAGTGGGAGGCCCTATTGTATTTCGAAGGATTTGTATTTCCCTTTTGGGGCTTTTTCAGGGCTTAGACATGCTCAAATTGTTACCAAAGTTTGCAGGGAATTCAAAACCCCAAAAAGTTATTGTATTCTGGATTAATTTGAAATGGGCGTGGAAAAATGGCTCAACAGCGCCATCTAAGGAAAAGACCCTCAGTTAGCTTTCACCGATCTTCACAAAAATCGTAGCCCAGGTGTATCATGACCAGACAAACAAAAAAGGTCGGAGGTGGTTTTAAAAGCCCTCAATGTAGCGTACATGTCAGTGATGACATGGCCCCGCCCCTGAAGCTGCAGGTTGAGCGCATTCAGGTGCAATGGGAAAAAAGCAACAGGAAGCCCGCCATTTTGACTTTAGTGGCCATATTGGCCATTTTCCAAATTTCTACTTTGATGTACTTGTCCCAGGGCTTTCATCAGATCAACTTCATATGGCGATGCGTGTCATCACAACAAGATGGAGATGAAAACTACCTCAAAGATCGATTTTTCACAGCGCCCCCTGGTGGCAACAGGAAATGTCTTGTTTTTTGCATGGCACTTGGATGTATTCCTCCTCATCCACTGAGCGCAACCATGTCAAACTGTGTCAAATGGGTCTCAAGACATTGATAATGAAGGCATAAGATTACTGTGACTTTTCGTCAAACGCCATAATAGTGGCGTGGCGTAAATTTCATCAACTCGCCGTGACACATGAAAATGCTATAACTCCGGTGTTCGAGATTCAACCTCCCTCAAACTACATTTGTGTAACAACAGCCCCCCCCCCCTGCAGACATTCATATGGTATTAAGGAATGGGCGTAGCAAAATAACTGACTAGCGCCCCCTAAAGGGCAGCCCCGGCACTACGATTGGCCGACATCTAAAAAAATCGATAGGGACATGTGTCTTTTCATGACAAACAAAAAAGTCTCTTGGATAGATATGCTAGACCAAACAGGAAGCCCGCTATTTTGGCCATTTTCTACAATTGAACTGATGAACTTGTCCTAGGGCAGTCAAGGGCCAGAAGGGTTCAATGTTTATTGAAAACTTATTGAAAGAACCTTAGTGCACATATTGAACCTGGAACTAACAAGGCCTATAGAGGATTGCCTATAAAACAACATTAATTATGAAATAAATGAAATAAAAATAATAAATAATACATAAATAAATAAAAATAAAAGTAATAAAATCAGTTTCATTAATTGCTTATGGCTCTATCTGCAGTTTTTCCAGAGTAATTTCAAGTGAAAACATTTTCTACAGGCAAACAACAGCCAAAAATAATTTACTTCAAAGAAAAATCAAATGTCCTGTAGTAGCAAGCAAAAAAAAATGCAAAAATGAAACTGCATTAAAAACTGAAAATGCGTCAAAGCACTGTTTGCTGCTCTGGGATGCTCACTGGTCTGAGCCAGACACTTGGTGTCTCATCTTGGATACAAGTTCATCAATGTCTGGGGTCAGGCTCTGAGCTGAGGAAATCCTCAGGATTGAGTGAAGGTAAGATCAGTAAGACGAGTCCTGTGTGAAGTTTTGTTTATCTTCATCAAAGAGAACAGTTGTTCACACAAGTATGTGCTGCCAAACATAGAGAGCGTTTGAGCAGCCTGGGAGCGCAGCTGGGGCATTGTGTCGGGGATGAAACGTGGAAACTCTGCAGCGCCCACAGACTCATATTTTGCCTTCAGTGTGTCACTACATTGGAGCTCAATCAGCTCCATTTGGAGGTTTGATGGTGCGTTTTCCACGTCAGCTGCAAATGGATTACTGAGCAGTTCAAACCTGCTTTTTTGGGCTTCAAAATCGGCAAATCGCCGTGTGAAGTCAGCACCAAGTATGCCGAGTTTTTCAGCAAACTGTGTAGTTGGGAAGGCAGCGACCTGCTCTTTCATTGTTTGGCAGTGCGGAAAATGGCTCAAGTTTTCCTGCAGCATCTGCGTCTCCCACAGGCGCAGCTTGGTTTTAAAAGCCCTCACTGTAGCGTACATGTCAGTGATGACACGGCCCCGCCCCTGAAGCTGCAGGTTGAGCGCATTCAGGTGGCTCGTGATGTCACACAGAAACGCCACTTCACACAGAAACGTTTTATTTCGGAGCTCTGTTGTGCCTTTCCCTTTGCTTTCCATGAACTCACAGATCTCCTCACGCAACTGGACAAATCTTTCCAGCACCTTTCCCTGGCTTAGCCATCGCACCTCTGTGTGATAGGGCAAGTCACCATATTCTGTACTTAACTCCTCCGGAAAAGACTTGAACTGGCGGTGATTTAAACCTTTGGCTCTGATAAAGTTAACCGCTAATGTTATGATGCTCATCACATGTTCCATTTTCAAGGCTTTGCCACACAACGACTCCTGGTGTATGATGCAGTGATAAGCTGTCAACTCACTTGTGACGTTTTCCTCCTTCATCTTTTCTCGGATCCTCCCCACCAATCCACTCTTTTGACCGCACATCGCAGGCGCTCCATCTCTTGTCAGTCCCACAAGTTTATCCCACGGCAGCCCCATTTTATCTACACATCTGGACACCTCTTCAAAGAGATCTTTCCCCGTAGTTCTGCCATGCATTGGGTGTAATCCCAAAAACTCTTCTGTTACGCACAGGCTTGAGTCCACTCCACGGATGAAAATTGACAGCTGGGCAGTATCAGAAGTGTCGGTGCTCTCATCCGCAGCAAGGGAGTATGCGATGAAATCTTTTCCCTTTCCCACAAGCTGTTGTTGGAGATTGGCAGCAAGGTGACGCACACGGTCAGCAACGGTGTTTCGGCTTAGGCTCACATTTAAAAATGCTTGCCTTTTTTCTGGGCACACAGCGTCGCAAACTTTAATCATGCAGTTTTTGACAAATTCCCCCTCGGTAAAGGGCCGGGCTGATTTTACAACCTCTGCTGCCACAATAAAACTGGCCTTAACAGCAGCCTCGCTTTGTGATTTGGCTTTAGTGAACATAGCCTGCTGTGACACCAGACTTCTTTTTAACTCCTCTACCTTCTGTAGCCTTTGTGTCGTGTCCAGATGCTTGTATCTGTCTTGGTGCTTCATTTCATAGTGTCTTCTTATGTTGTATTCTTTCATTACAGCCACACTGTCTCCACACAGAAGACACACAGCTTTGCCCTTTACATCCGCTAACATATACTGTGCCTCCCACCTGTCTTGAAAACTCCTGTTTTCAAATTCCACCTTTCGTTTAGCCATTTTTTGGGGAGAGGGATAGTTGAAAGTTGACACAAGTGGTATGTAATACAGACTGTGAGGCGCGCGTTTGCGGGCCCGCGATTGACGTGCCGACACACGGGCAGTGCATTGTGGGATTTGTAGTATTATGGTGGTGCGTACGATATACCGGCGGGCCAGCTCTAATAGTAAATAGATTTTTTCATGCGGGCCAAAGATAATTCATTTACGGGCCGGATGTGGCCCGCGGGCCTTGAGTTTGACACATGTGTCCTAGGGCTTTCATCAGATCAACTTCAACTTCTGTGAATGTCATCTCAACAAGATGGAGATTTAATTTGTATTCATTTTTTTGAGGCAAATGAATTGGCTTTTTGAGGGCTTTAACATGCTACAATCATTACCAAAGTTTGCAGAAAATTAGAAAGTGGTGAAAAATTACGTATTCTGAAGTCATTTTAAATGAGCGTGGCAAAATGGCTCAACAGCGCCCCCTGGAACGCAGTCCCTGAGTTCACATTGACCAATCTTCACAAAAATCGATAGACAGGTGTATCATGACCAGACAAACAAAAAAGTCGAGAGGTGTAATTTGAAAAACGCAACAGGAAGTCCGCCATTTTGCATTTAGTGGCCATTTTTCACATTTTTCACATTTTTACTTTGACGAACTTGTCCCAGGGCTTTCATCAGATCAACTTCAAAGTGAGATGAGTGTCATCTAAACAAGATGGAGATAAAAACTACCTCAAAGATCGATTTTTCGTCACACAAGGTTTGATTACACGCCATCAAAACACGAGGTTCTGTATCTCGGACATACAGGTGCATCTCAATAAATTCGAATATCATGGAAAAGTTCATTTATTTCGATAATTCAATTCAAAAAGTGAAACTCATATATTATATAGATTCATTAAACACAGAGTGAAATATTTCAAGCGTTTATTTCTTTTAATTTATATGATTATGGCTTACAGCTAATGAAAACCCAAAATTCAGAATCTCAGAAAATTTGAATATTACATAAGACCAATAAAACGAAGGATTTTTAATACAGAAAAGTCAGCCTACTGAAAGTATGTTCATATATATATGCACTCAATACTTGGTCGGGGCTCCTTTTGCATGAATTACTGCATCGATTCGGCCTGGCATGGGGGCGATCAGCCTGTGGCACCGCTGAGGTGTTATGGAAGCCCAGGTTACTTTGATAGCGGCCTTCAGCTTGTCTGCATTGTTGGGTCTGGTGTCTCTCATCTTCCTCTTGACAATACTCCATAAATTCTCCATGGGGTTCAGGTCAGGCGAGTTTGCTGGCCAATCAAGCACAGTGATGCCATGGTCATTAAACCAGGTATTGGTACTTTTGGCAGTGTGGGCAGGTGCCAAGTCCTGCTGGAAAATGAAATCAGCATCTCCATAAACCTCGTCAGCGGAAGGAAGCATGTGCTCTAAAATGTGCTCTAAAATGTCCTGGTAGACGGCTGCATTGACTTTGGACTTGATAAAACACAGTGGACCAACACCAGCAGATGACATGGCTCCCCAAATCATCACTGACTGTGGAAACTTCACACTGGACTTGAAGCAACTTGGATTCTGTGCCTCTCCACTCTTCCTCCAGACTCTGGGACCTTGCTTTCCAAATGAAATGCAAAATTTACTTTCATCTGAAAAGAGGACTTTGGACCACTGAGCAACAGTCCAGTCCTTTTTCTCATTTCGCCCAGGTAAGATGCTTCTGACGTTGTCTCTGGTTCAGGAGTGGCTTGACACGAGGAATGCGACAGCTGTAGCCCATGTCCTGGATATGTCTGTGCGTGGTAGCTCTTGATGCACTGACTCCAGCCTCCGTCCACTCCTTGTGAATCTCCCCCAAATTCTTGAATGGCCGTTGCTTCACAATGCTCTCAAGGCTGCGGTTATCCCTGTTGCTTGTGCACCTTTTTCTACCACACTCAACTTTCTATGAATATGCTTGGATACAGCACTGTGTGAACAGCCAGCGTGTTTAGCAATTACCTTTTGTGGCTTACCCTTCTTGTGGAGGATGTCAGTGACTGTTTTCTGGACAACTGTCAAGTCAGCAGTCTTCCCCATGATTGTGTAGCCTACTGAAACAGCCTTAGAGACCATTTAAAGGCTCAGGAAACCTTTGCAGGTGTTTTTAGTTAATTAGCTGATTAGAGTGGGACATCGTGAGTCTACAATATTGAACTTTTTCACAATATTCACATTTTCTGAGATACTGAATTTGGGGTTTTCATTAGCTGTAAGCCATAATCATCCAAATTAAAAGAAATGAACGCTTGCAGGAGGGAAGAGAAGATCCATGAAGACCTCTTCAGGGGAGAACTGATGGGAGAGGTCATCCTGCTTGACATTTCTGAAGCCGGGCCGGTAGGTGAGGGCGCTGAGAGAGGACGACACCCACCCCTGTGTTAAAAGCATCCAGCTCCACTATGGATTGCCTCTCTGGATCAGGATGGATGAGCACAGGAGCCGTGGTGAAGCGCCACTTCAGCTCCAGAAATGACTCCTGTGCCTCCGTGGTCCAAGTGAACTCTGTTGCTGGGAGAGTTAGACAGATGAATCAATGGTGGAATTAGTAAAACCAAGAAACTGTTTAATTGAGGATGGTGTGGGCCACTCTGCTACTGCCCTAATTTTCTCTGGATCTGTTCTCACCTGACCCTAATCAATAATGTAATAATTCAATCTTTTTTGTGTTTTGTGTGTGTACATTTTGTGTCTGCATTTTCAGACCTTTACAGTATGGACGTTTTGGCTGGATTAGCATTCGATGGGGGGACAGGGTTAGGCATTTATTTGTGATGGTAAAGATTAGTACGGAATGTATTAAATCAATTATTCTTCATTTTTCAGTTTAGTGGCAGGTAGCAACCAACATCAAAGTGCATTACTGCCATCAACTTCATCTCAATATCATCACATCAAAGGTGAATATTAAAGGCATAATGATCAAAGGGTTTATGTTTGATACAGTGGGGCAAAAAAGTATTTAGTCAGCCACCAATTGTGCAAGTTCTCCCACTTAAAAAGATGAGAGAGGCCTCTAATTTTCATCATAGGTATACCTCAACTATGAGAGACAAAATGAGAAAAAAAATCCAGAAAATCAAATTGTCTGATTTTTAAAGAATTTATTTGCAAATTATGGTGGGAAATAAGTAGGGATGCACCGATATGGAAATTCTTGGCCGATACCGATACCGATATTTAAAACAACAATCTAGCCGATAGCCGATACCGATACCGATATTTGTTTATTACTTGAATAATGTGAAAAAAACTGAAAAAGTAACAAGTGTAACTTTAGATGCCATGGATGGACATAGACACCTATTCAGCCAAACATTTAACAGTATCACCAGGCCTACTCAAGACATCATCTCAACTGTAAACAGATGCTTGCAATGCAGCCTTACAAAACACTAGCATAAACCCTTAGGGAATGCCATATACATTCAAGTCAAGATGCAGTGCTACTACTAGCCTGCTGTGCAACACAACACAATAGGAGGCTCTGATTACAACAAATAAAATAAAAATATTTTTCGATGAAAACTGCCTGCCATACAACTACCTACTCAATGACAAAAATGTTACTTTCTGTACTTACAGTAACATAGAATAGACCAATACAAATATTATATTTGTTAAATTAAATAACAGCCCAATAAAAATATTCCCCGGTCAGCCCGCGATTCTCCGCTTGTTGTTGTATGTAACCCGTTCAATGTCGGGTGTCGGGGGTAAATGACGTATTCTCCAAGCAAGCCTTTAGCCCCCCTGTCTCTTTTTATCTATATGACTGCTTGTGTGGCTGTAGTGGATGGGCAGAGGGGGACATTTCATTATGGGATTGGGAAAATTGGGAAAATTAAAACTCCAGGACAACAGAAGGGGAATACAAAGTATGGGATGCATATTTGATCATTTATATCATATAAAATATGTCATTAATGTAAGCTATTTTATTTAGTGACTTTATTGTTGAGGGTTGATGTGTAGTTCCTGTTGTAAGCGGGTTGTTTGCATAGACTGTATATTGGGACTCTTATTTTGAAAGGGGGTTTTAGCGGAAAGGGCTTCTGTGAAGAGGAAGGTTGTGAAATGTGACGGGGAATAAACGGGTGATGTCCCGAGTCCCGACCCTCTCTCGTGTCCGTTCTTTGGCTGAGGCCGGACATGACAACAAAACGCTCGGCTACATTTATATCGTTTAAAATAATTTTCCAGTCTGTTTCCTGGCGCGATACGCTCGCTCGCTCGCACGCCGAAACCATCGGAGAAGGGCGCTGGCGCGGCGCATCGCAGCCCATGTGAACCGCACAAAGGTTTAACAGGGGGGGCCTGGCTTTCCTTGGCGCGGCGCTTCAGCGCCCTGTGTAAACCCAGCGTCAGTGTACCATAATCTGGATGCCAGATTGGCAGGCTGCAGAAAACATACCAATGAATATCGGCAAATGTTATCGGTGAAAGTCAAGTTTATTACCGATACGCCGATAACAGTAAACGAGGCGAATATCGGCCGCTACCGATATACGGCCGATACATCGGTGCACCACTAAAAATAAGTATTTGGTCAATAACAAAAGTTCATCTCAATACTTTGTTATATACTCTTTGTTGGCAATGACAGAGGTCAAACATTTTCTGTAAGTCTTCACAAGCTTTTCACACACTGTTGCTGGTATTTTGGCCCATTCCTCCATGCAGATCTCCTCTAGAGCAGTGATGTTTTGGGGCTGTCGCTGGGCAACACGGACGTTCAACTCCCTCCACAGATTTTCTATGGGGTTGAGATCTGGAGACTGGCCACTCCAGGATCTTGAAATGCTTCTTACGAAGCCACTCCTTCGTTGCCCGGGCGGTGTGTTTGGGATCATTGTCATGCTGAAAGACCCAGCCACGTTTCATCTTCAATGCCCTTGCTGATGGAAGGAGGTTTTCACTCAAAATCTCACGATACATGGCCCCATTCATTCTTTCCTTTACACGGATCAGTCGTCCTGGTCCCCTTGCAGAAAAACAGGCCCAAAGCATGATGTTTCCACCCCCATGCTTCACAGTAGGTATGGTGTTCTTTGGATGCAACTCGGCATTCTTTCTCCTCCAAACACGACGAGTTGAGTTTTTACGAAAAAGTTCTATTTTGGTTTCATCTGACCATATGACATTCTCCCAATCCTCTTCTGGATCATCCAAATGCTCTCTAGCAAACTTCAGACGGGCCTGGACATGCACTGGCTTAAGCAGGGGGACACGTCTGGCACTGCAGGATTTGAGTCCCTGGCGGCGTAGTGTGTTACTGATGGTAGCCTTTGTTACTTTGGTCCCAGCTCTCTGCAGGTCATTCACTAGGTCCCCCCGTGTGGTTCTGGGATTTTTGTTCACCGTTCTTGTGATCATTTTGACCCCACGGGGTGAGATCTTGCGTGGAGCCCCAGATCGAGGGAGATTATCAGTGGTCTTGTATGTCTTCCATTTTCTAATAATTGCTCCCACAGTTGATTTCTTCACACCAAGCTGCTTACCTATTGCAGATTCAGTCTTCCCAGCCTGGTGCAGGTCTACAATTTTGTTTCTGGTGTCCTTTGACAGCTCTCTGGTCTTGGCCATAGTGGAGTTTGGATTGTGACTGTTTGAGGTTGTGGACAGGTGTCTTTTATACTGATAACGAGTTCAAACAGGTGCCATTAATACAGGTAACGAGTGGAGGACAGAGGAGCCTCTTGAAGAAGTTACAGGTCTGTGAGAGCCAGAAATCTTGCTTGTTTGTAGGTGACCAAATACTTATTTTACAGAGGAATTTACCAATTAATTCATTAAAAATCCTACAATGTGATTTCCTGGATTCTTTCCCCCCATTCTGTCTCTCATAGTTGAAGTGTACCTATGATGAAAATTACAGGCATCTCTCATCTTTTTAAGTGGGAGAACTTGCACAATTGGTGGCTGACAATACTTTTTTGCTCCACTGTATGTCCTTGGAGCTTCCCCTTTGATCATTATGCCTTTAATATTCACGATTAATGCTTATGCCTTTGATCTTATCATTCTAAGACAGAAATTTACTGAAGCACTTACATACGAGAGTTTGGAGAATCAACTATCATATATTGTCCCATAGGGACATTTGTCTTGGACCAAAGAGCTACAGCAGCCACAGAACAGTACATTGTACATTGTACAACAAACAACAACAAAAAACAGTTACGAGTGTTCTTATTGTGAAAACTCAACCCAAATGGAGCACCAAGGCATTATGCTGCCCCATGGCACCAACACCATGAGGTTAATTCACCTACAGCTGATTAAGCTGGCCAGAGAATGTGACTCTACAATCCAGAGCGGTACGGTCAGCACCAACGACTTCTTGGAGCTGGAGGACAAACTGGAGAAGCTTCTTTATGAAATTACATTATATAAAATGAAAAAAGATGCAGGGCTCCAAGAACTGCTTTTCCTTTCTTCACCCACATCTAAAATACTCCTACCTGATATATTTTAATGCATGTTGTTTATTCCTTTATTTCAGTACATGTTATTTTTCATGTGTCTGATTTCAGACTCACTCAGCCTACAGTCCTCCTGTCAGAAAACCACAGATGAGTGACTTTGAAGAAGAGCAGAATCTTGCTGGCGGCGACTTTGGGTTCGTAAGATTCTTCCTCTGTGTTTAACCGGAAACTTCGGATAAAGCCCAAAGTCAGGTCAAAGTAGCAAAGGAGATAAAATGAGGATTTGGTGTTGTAGAATAATCATTTGCTTTCCATTCCAATGTTTTGTCCAGGTCTGTGGAGCTTGTGAGGCACAAAAAGACAGGTCAGTCTTTTGCCATGAAGGTGGTAGATCGGGAGAGTGTGACCACACCTATACAAGTCCAGCAGCTGTTAGTGGAGCGCGACATTCTCACCTTTGCTGAAAACCCCTTCATTACCTCAATGGCCTGTTCATTTGAGACGGACATGTACCTTGGCTTTGTGATGGATTATGTCGAAGGTAATGACGTTACTTTGAGCTATGTGACGCACACAAACATCTGCCACTATCTGTATGTGTATTCTCATGGCTCCCTCTGTCCTCGTAGGTCCGAATTGTGAGTCCCAGCTTGGTGTCTTGAAGTGTTTTCCAGTGGACATGGCCCGATTGTATGTGGCAGATACAGTCATGGTTCTCAAGTACCTCCACAGCCTTGGTATTGTGCACGGAGACCTCAAACCCGCAAAGTAAGTCCTCAACTTGTGCCATTAAGTCAGCATTCAACACGTTTGTTATTTTTCAGATTCTGTTTTCTAACAACTTGTCTGTTAAGCCCCACCCTCCTTGGTTACTGTTGCTATGATTGCCATAATTGATATTCTTGCATGACACAGTTTATATTGTAAACAGTTGAAGATTTACCATTTAAAATACTCCTTGGTGTTAGAATCAGACAAAAACAGCTCCTCATCCATAGCTGGCAACCATTGGTTTGAACCAGCTGATTTGTCAAGTATCATTGGTGGATTTAATCCACAGTGCAGGTTTCATCATTTTAACACTAGCTATCAGATATCATCAGCTAACACATCTAAGAAACTCCCCTTCTTTTGATATATCTAAATATATATATATATATATATACACATTCATGCTTCAGGTCACTTCAATCAAATAATCTACTGCTTGCTTCCTTGGTAGCATGTTGATCAGCGCCACAGGTCACATCAAATTTATTGGAATTTCCAAGATCGGTCCAGTGAACTTGACAACAGAGCGTCATCAAGGATCCATACTTGATATAGAGAGAGAGTTTACTGACAGAGAGGTCAGTCTCTTTACTTCTCCATTTGTAAAGGTCACCTAAATTCACTTTATGTACAGGAAATATGTTAGGGAGGACAGATAAATCTGCGCCTTCCTACCTACATGTTTGATAAGTTATGTACATAGTCAAACTGTCAGAGGCCTTAAAGTATAAGGATAAGGGAAGGGATCTCCGTATGTATTTGTTTATTGAATGTGTTATTGTATATGTAATGGTTGCTTTAACATCCAAATGTGATAAATGAGGGGAAGTGACGTCTCGGCAGGGGGGTTGTTTTGGGTATGCGGGCCGGCAGAGGACCAGCCACGTTCGAGTCAACTGCGGTCCTGAAGACCTACATGGGATTACTTACATAAAGAAACGGGATTATTTGTCTGGGTGACACTTTCAAGGATTACCGCGGGGACTGAACTATTTTTCTGGGCGCTCAGAGGTGGTGAGGATAGCGTGGACCATTTTTGGTATTGTTTGCGGCATCTCACCACGCCACACCTGCATACATTTTTGCTTTGGGACGTTGTTTGGGAATTCGGGGACTGTATGAACCTGGGGTTGGGGAAATATTGATGTACGGGATTGGTGTAAATTGTATGCTTATGTTCACGTTTTCGTCTTTGTTTGCGGGCACATGTCCAGGGGTACGTGTGTATGATTGTTTTTTGTCAATACAGACAATTGTATGCAACATATCTGGGTTTATTTCGTTTGTATATATATTATTTCATATGTGGTGGGGCCGATGACAAGGTTATCGGTCTTATAGAATATTATTCGTTTATTGTAAATTGGTCAGGGGGCGGCGCCCGTACACAGAGGGACAGGTCCGCCCGTGCTCTGTCGTGGCAATTTCTACAATCCCACTCTACCAATGAGGAACGAGACACAATTCTCTTACAGTATTGTCACACTTTAATGCTCAGAGCATGGTGCATACAACAAAGGTTAGTTTGTAATATGCACACCGATAGGAAACAGTTCTTTGTTTTTATACATTTGGCTCATCCCTCCCACTCTGGTTGGGGTAGTATCAAAGTCAAAGGTCAGGATCTTCTGATGACATGAAAACAACAATGCCTTAGTTAAAGCAATCAGGCCATGATTCATTCAGCAGTACAGGATACAGGATACAGGATGATCAAGGTTACATTGTAAGAGATTCAATCATGATCAATCAAAGGGGAAATTAACATGATCATATTGTAGTCAAAATGTTACATTTCCCTTACAATCCCCCCTTTTGATCATGTTGGATCAACGCTTAAAGTAAACACTTTATAAGGTGGGGGAATCCCACTCTGGTAGGGGTTGACCGATTAAGGTTACTTCAGTTTGTGTGCCAAAATCATCAACATCATCATATGGTGGAATCCAGTCTGGGATAGGGTAGAGATCAAGTT
>VCHM03000416.1:0-15453 GCA_006182925.3 Reinhardtius hippoglossoides
AAATTTCACCTTGGGCTTCTTTTTCCTTAAAATGAAATAACAATAGAAACCAAGTTTCAATGGTCACAAGCAACAATAGTATTGATGATGGTGGTGGTTCACATGTATAAATAAGTTATTGTGGGTTGAGTCCTTCGCTTACGGCCATACCACCCTGAACAAGCCCGATCTCGTCTGATCTCGGAAGCTAAGCAGGGTCGGGCCTGGTTAGTACTTGGATGGAAGACTGCCTGGGAATACCAGGTGCTGTAAGCTTTTTCGAATGTTCTTTGCAACCAGCAGAGGGCGCTGTTGCTGCTGCTTCCAAGGAGAAAGATCTTGGAAAGAGCAGGAAAGACTCACCATCAAAGAAATCAGCATATGGAAGTCACACATAATCACTGAAGGAAGAAAGCGAATGTTCAAAAAACTTTTGACAGTCAAAACACTACTTTACTCATGCAATAGTGACATATCATTCTCAAAATGTCATATTTGGAGAGAAGGATGAAAGAGCAGGGAGTTTACTCACCATCAGAAAAAAACAGTCAATGAAACCGGATATTTATGCTGAAGGAAATTATTGAAATGTAATGATTTTTTTCTTGCAGTATTATGACCAAATTTCAACTTGGGTTCTTTTTCCTTAAAATTAAATAACAATAGAAACCAAGTTTCAATGGTCACAAGCAACATAGTATTGATGATGGTGGTGGTTCACATGTATAAATAAGGTATTGTGGGTTGAGTCCTTCGCTTACGGCCATACCACCCTGAACACGCCCGATCTCGTCTGATCTCCTCCGATCTCGGAAGCTAAGCAGGGTCGGGCCTGGTTAGTACTTGGATGGGAGACCGCCTGGGAATACCAGGTACTGTAAGCTTTTTCGAATGTTCTTTGCAACCAGCAGAGGGCGCGTTGCTGCGCTTCAAAGGAAAAAGATCTTGGAAAGAGCAGGAAAGACTCACCATCAAAGAAAAAAAGCATATGGAAGTCACCATCATCACTGAAGGAAGAGAGCGAACATTCAAATGACCTTTGACATCAAAACACTACTTTATTCATGCAATAGTAACATATCATTCTCAAAAGTCATATTTGGAGAGAAGGATGAAAGAGCAGGGAGTTTACTCACCATCAGAAAAAGAAAAAGTACATGAAACCCGGATATTATTGCTGAAGGAAATTATGAAAATTGTAATGATTTTTTCTTGCAGTATTATGACAAATTTCACCTTGGGTTCTTTTTCCTTAAAATGAAATAACAATAGAAACCAAGTTTCAATGGTCACAAAGCAACAATAGTATTGATGATGGTGGTGGTTCACATGTATAAATAAGGTATGTGGGTTGAGTCCTTCGCTTACGGCCATACCACCCTGAACACCCGATCTCGTCTGATCTCGGAAGCTAAGCAGGGTCGGCCCTGGTTAGTACTTGGATGGGAGACCGCCTGGGAATACCAGGTGCTGTAAGCTTTTCGAATGTTCTTTCAACCAGCAGAGGGCGCTGTTGCTGCGCTTCAAAGGAGAAAGATCTTGGAAGAGCAGGAAGACTCACCATCAAAGAAAAAAAGCATATGGAAGTCACACATCATCACTGAAGGAGAGAGCGAACATTCAAATGACTTTTGACAGTCAAAACACTACTTTATTCATCAATAGTGACATATCATTCTCAAAGTCATATTTGGAGAGAAGGATGAAAGAGCAGGGAGTTTACTCACCATCAGAAAAAGAAACAGTACATGGAACCCGGATATATTGCTGAAGGAAATTAATGAAAATTGTAATGATTTTTTTCTGCAGTATTATGACAAAATTTCACCTTGGGCTTCTTTTCCTTAAAATGAAATAACAATAGAAACCAAGTTTCAATGGTCACAAAGCAACAATAGTATTGATGATGGTGGTGGTTCACATGTATAAATAAGTATTGTGGGTTGAGTCCTTCGCTTACGGCCATACCACCCTGAACAGCCCGATCTCGTCTGATCTCGGAAGCTAAGCAGGGTCGGGACCTGGTTAGTACTTGGATGGAAAACCGCTGGGAATACCAGGTGCTGTAAGCTTTTTCGAATGTCTTTGCAACCAGCAGAGGGCGCTGTTGCTGCTGCTTCAAAGGAGAAAGACTGAAGAGCAGGAAAGACTCACCATCAAAGAAAAAAGCATATGGAAGTCACACATCATCACTGAAGGAAGAAGAGCGAACATTCAAATGACTTTTGACAGTCAAAACACTACTTTATTCATGCAATAGTACATATCATTCTCAAATGTCATATTTGGAGAGAAGTGATGAAAGAGCAGGGAGTTTACTCACCATCAGAAAAAGAAACAGTACATGAAACCGGATATTTTGCTGAAGGAATTATTGAAATTGTAATGATTTTTTTCTTGCAGTATTATGACCAAATTTCACCTTGGGTTTCTTTTCCTTAAAATAAATAACAATAGAAACCAAGTTTCAATGGTCACAAAGCAACAATAGTATTGATGATGGTGGTAGTTCACATGTATAAATAAGGTATTGTGGGTTGAGTCCTTCGCTTACGGCCATACCACCCTGAACACGCCCGATCTCGTCCGATCTCCTCCGATCTCGGAAGCTAAGCAGGGTCGGGCCTGGTTAGTACTTGGATGGGAGACCGCCTGGGAATACCAGGTGCTGTAAGCTTTTTCGAATGTTCTTTGCAACCAGCAGAGGGCGCTGTTGCTGCTGCTTCAAAGGACAAGATCTTGGAAAGAGCAGGAAAGACTAACCATCAAAGAAAAAAAAAGCATATGGAAGTCACACATCATCACTGAAGGAAGAGAGCGAACATTCAAATGACTTTTGACATCAAAACACCTACTTTATTCATGCAATAGTAACATATCATTCTCAAAATGTCATATTTGGAGAGAAGGATGAAAGAGCAGGGTTTACTCACCATCAGAAAAAGAAACAGTACATGAAACCAGGATATTTTGCTGAAGGAAATTATTGAAAAATTGTAATGATTTTTTTCTTGCAGTATTATGACAAAATTTCACCTTGGGCTTCTTTTTCCTTAAATGAAATAACAATAGAAACCAAGTTTCAATGGTCACAAAGCAACAATAGTATTGATGATGGTGGTGGTTCACATGTATAAATAAGGTATTGTGGGTTGAGTCCTTCGCTTACGGCCATACCACCCTGAACACGCCCGATCTCGTCGATCTCGGAAGCTAAGCAGGGTCGGGCCTGGTTAGTACTTGGATGGGAGACCGCCTGGGAATACCAGGTGCTGTAAGCTTTTCGATGTTTTTGCAACCAGCAGAGGGCGCTGTTGCTGCTGCTTCAAAGGAGAAAGATCTTGGAAAGAGCAGGAAAGACTCACCATCAAAGAAAAAAAGCATATGGAAGTCACACATCATCACTGAAGGAAAGAGCGAACATTCAAATGACTTTGACAGTCAAAACACTACTTATTCATGCAATAGTGACATATCATTCTCAAATGTCATATTTGGAGAGAAGGATGAAAGAGCAGGGAGTTTACTCACCATCAGAAAAAGAAACAGTACATGAACCGGATATTATTGCTGAAGGAAATTATGAAAATTGTAATGATTTTTTCTTGCAGTATTATGACAAATTTCACCTTGGGCTTCTTTTTCCTTAAATTAAATAACATAGAAACCAAGTTTCAATGGTCACAAAGCAACAAAGTATTGATGATGGTGGTGGTTCACATGTATAAATAAGGTATTGTGGGTTGGTCCTTGCTTACGGCCATACCACCTGAAACGCCGATCTCGTCTGATCTCGGAGCTAAGAGGGTCGGGCCGGTTAGTACTTGGAGGAGACCGCTGGGAATACAGGTCGTAAGCTTTTTCGATGTCTTTGCAACAGCAGAGGGCGCTGTGCTGCTGCTTCAAAGGAAAGAGGAAAGAGCAGGAAAGACTCACCATCAAGAAAAAAAAGCTAGGAAGTACACATCATCACTGAAGGAAGAGAGCGAACATCAAATGACTTTGACATCAAAACACATTTATTATGCAATAGTACATATCATTCTCAAATGTCATATTGGAGAGAAGGATGAAGAGCAGGGAGTTACTCACATCAGAAAAGAAAAGTACTGAAACCCGGAATTTTGGAAGGAAATATGAAATGTAATGATTTTTTCTGCAGTATTATGACAAAATTACTTGGGTTTTTTTCTAAAATGAATAACAATAGAAACCAAGTTTCAATGGTCACAAAGCAACAATGATTGATGATGGTGGTGGTTCACATGTATAAATAAGGTATTGGGTGAGTCCTTCGCTTACGGCCATCCACCTGAACACGCCCGATCCGTTGATCTCGGAGCTAAGCAGGGTCGGGCCTGGTTAGTACTTGGATGGGAGACGCCTGGGAATACCAGGTGCTGTAGCTTTTCGAATGTCTTTCAACCGCAGAGGGCGTGTTGCTGCTGCTTCAAAGGAAAGATCTTGGAAAGAGAGGAAAGACTCACCATCAAAGAAAAAAAGATATGGAAGTCACACATCATCATGAGGAGAGAGCGAACATTCAAAGACTTTTGACAGTCAAACCTACTTTATTCATGCAATGTGACTATCTTCCAAATGTCATATTTGGAGAGAAGGATGAAGAGCAGGGAGTTACCACCATCGAAAAAGAAACAGTACATGAACGGATATTATGCTGAAGGAAATTAGAAATTGTATGATTTTTTCTTGCAGTATTATGCAAAATTTCACCTTGGGCTTCTTTTTCCTTAAATGAAATAACAATAGAAACCAAGTTTCAATGGTCACAAAGCAACAATAGTATTGATGATGGTGGTGGTTCACATGTATAAATAAGGTATTGTGGGTTGAGTCCTTCGCTTACGGCCATACCACCCTGAACACGCCCGATCTCGTCTGATCTCGGAAGCTAAGCAGGGTCGGGCCTGGTTAGTACTTGGATGGAGACCGCCTGGGAATACCAGGTGCTGTAAGCTTTTCGAATGTTCTTTGCAACCAGCAGAGGGCGCTGTTGCTGCTGCTTCAAAGGAGAAACGTCTTGGAAAGAGCAGGAAAGACTCACCATCAAAGAAAAAAAGCATATGGAAGTCACACATCATCACTGAAGGAAGAGAGCGAACATTCAAATGACTTTTGACAGTCAAAACACTACTTTATTCATGCAATAGTGACATATCATTCTCAAAATGTCATATTTGGAGAGAAGGATGAAAGAGCAGGGAGTTTACTCACCATCAGAAAAAGAAACAGTACATGAAACCGGATATTATTGCTGAAGGAAATTATGAAAATTGTAATGATTTTTTCTGCAGTATTATGACAAAATTTCACCTTGGGCTTCTTTTCCTTAAAATTAAATAACAATAGAAACCAAGTTCAATGGTCACAAAGCAACAAAAGTATTGATGATGGTGGTGGTTCACATGTATAAATAAGGTATTGTGGGTTGAGTCCTTCGCTTACGGCCATACCACCCTGAACTGCGCATGTGCAAACGTCAGGTGACGGCTAGAGCACCGCTGGTGACGCAGCTCTAATTGAATGTTTCTTCCCCCTACCTTCTTCGTTCGTCTTACAACAGAAAAGACTGTTTAAGATCTCTGAGAACATTGTGTTTCACCACCCCCAACAGTGTTTCACTGTGTGGGGGGTTTGGCTTCCCTTCGTAAAACCCCCGCTTTTGGGGCGCTTTTTGTTTGAAAATGACGGACACTAACAGAGACTGGACACGGATCGAAATAAAGGAAAAGGAGAACGAAAACGGAAAAAAGTCTAATGAAAACAAGAGAACGGAAAGTATCGGGACGGAGTGGAGCGAGAGGAAGCTGACGTTAAATGTGGAGATAGAAAAAGGCCACACAATAAGTGCAATGGAGCTGATGAAGTGTGTGCGTGAGCTCTGCGGCGGAGAGGTATGAGATGACGATGAGCCATCCCAGAGGGAAGGAGAGGCTCATGGAAGGATTTAAGATCGGGGACACCAGAGTCTACGCGAGGGAGCTGACGAATGACGAGTTGGTGGTGTCGTTCTTGAATCTGCCATTTTACACAGAAGATCAGGAGATCCTGGAAAAACTGCAAGGATGGGGAGTCTCGGCTGCATCACCAATAAGGAGAAGGATGTGGCCGAACACCAACGTGGCAGACGGGACAAGATATTTAAAGGTAAAGTTCAACAATCAAGTTCAATCGCTGCCATATTCAGTGAAATTCAGCACTGCGCTGGGCGCAGAATATTTCAGGGTAATACACGACAAACAACAGAGGGTGTGCAGGATGTGTGTGCAGCCGGGACACTTACTAAGAGAGTGCCCGGAATTCACATGCCACAAATGCGGAGTACAGGGGCACTATGCACGGGAGTGCAGGAGGGAAAAAATTAAATGCAGCCTGTGTGCACACAATATGGATGAATGCATATGCAATAAAAGTGAAGAAGAGGAAGAGGGACAGGATGAGTCTGGGGAGAGTGATGAGGGCGGTCAGAGTGAGGAGAGCACGGGTGAGGAAGCAGAAGAAATGGAGTGCGCGCAGGGAGAGGAGGCGGCTGGCACGGCCAGCGAGCCGGGTCCTGGCGCTAAGCGGGAGGAGGAAGAGGGAAAAGGAGCGGAGGGAAAAGCAGAGCTGGGAGTCAGCTTGCAAACAGAGGAACAAGGAGAGGTGGAGATAGCAGAACGAAATAAAAAAAACGAAAACGAAAAAAGCGCTGACGGCGGTGGGAGAGACGGCGCGGTGCGGCAGGCGTCTGCCGAGTGTTGCTCCGCGGGAGACGCTCCGAGCGGCGCGGATCCAGCAGAGACTGCGGCCCAGGCACTCGCTACGAATTCACTTAACTCAGACTCAGACAAAGACCTGGCTATTAAAATAACTCAAATGAGGAAAAGACAAAACACGGAGAGGCAGCAGATGATTAACAAGAAGAGCAAAAAGAAGGGAAAAAAATGAACATCAGAACACTTGTAATAAAACAATGGCATTAATGTCTTCATTTAACGCCCGAGGGCTACGGAAAAAAGGGAAAAGGAAACGAATATTTGAAATGACAAAATGTGACATATTATGTGTACAGGAAACACATTGGGATGAGGAGTGTATGAGGGAGATCGAGAAGGAATGGATGGGTGAGGTGTTTGTAAATAATGGTGACGGGAAATCAAAAGGGGTAGGAATACTAATAAAAAGAGGAGCGATCGAAAACATAAAAAAATGTGCAGATGATGGGAACGGGAGGCTAATAGGGATTTCTTTTGACCACATGGGAAAAGAATTTCAACTGTTGAATGTGTATGCACCGAATGAAGAGAAAGAAAGGAGAGAGTTCTTTGGGAGAATGGAAGGTGTGTGTGGTGAAAATTGTATGATAGTGGGGGACTTTAATGTCTGGTGTGGCAGGTTGGATGTATCTGCTAATATGTGTTTCAAAAACGACACATCGAGGAAAGCGTTAGAAAGAGTGATAAGGGTGAAGGGTCTGAGTGATGTGTGGAGAGAAAGGAACCCTGAGGGAAGGATATTCTCTAGGAAACAAGTGGTGAGGGGGGAACTTAAACAAAGCAGAATAGATTTGATTCTCAGCTCAAAGGAAATAAAAGACATAATAAAGAAAATAGAATACAAGGTCACAACATTCAGTGACCACATGGTCTTAGAGATTACATTGGGGCAAGAAAAAAAGAGGAGAGGAGGGGGTATCTGGTGTATGAATGGGGAGGTGCTAAAAGAGGGAAAATACAAAGAAAAGGTGAGAGAATGTATAATGAGGAGAAAGAATGACAGTATGTATGAGGAAGACATTGCATGGTGGTGGGAGAACCTGAAAAAAGAAATAAAGGAGATGAGCATGACATATAGTAAGGGTAGAAACAGAATAGAGAGAGGAAGAGAAATGAGGCTTAAAAAATAGTTAGTCAGAGAGGCAGAAAGGGCGGAAGAGGGAAGGGATTATAACATAGAGGAGTATATAAAGATTAAAGAAGAACTGAAGGAGATAGAGCAGGGAAAGTGTAAGGGAGCAATAATTAGATGTAAGGCGAGAGATGTAATAGAGGGTGAAAAATGTACAGGGTATTTCTTAGGGCTAGAAAAGATGAGGCAGAAGAGCAATTATTTCGAACAAGTGGAGGGCAAGGGAGGGGAAACAATAACGGACTTTGTAGGGATAGTGGAAAGAGTAGAGGAATTTTATAGAGAGCTATTTAAGAAAGAAGAGGTAGATACTGAGAGTAGCAGGCAGGTAATAGACAAGATGGAAGCAAGACTGAGTGATGATGACAGAGAGATGTGCGAAGGAGAGATAAGAGAGGGAGAGATAGAGAAAGCTATAGATGGGTTAGGCAGAAATAAAAGTCCAGGGATAGACGGAATAATAGGAGAATTTTATATAGAATTTAAAGGAGAACTAGTACCAGTGTTGGATAGATTATTTAGATGGATAGAAGAGAAGGGAGAGATGCAGCAAAGTATGACAGTAGGGCTAGTTAGCATTATTTACAAGAAAGGGAGTAGGGACAAGTTAGAAAACTACAGGCCACTCACAATGTTAAATGGTGACTATAAAATATTAGCGAAGGTGTTAGCGAACAGGATAAAGGCAGTAATAGGGACGGTGGTGGGAAGCGCACAAGCATATAGTATACCAGGGAGAGACATAGCAGACACAATAAGCAGTATTAGAGACACAATAACACACATGAAGGGGAACAATAAAGGGATAGTAGCGAGTTTAGATCTGAATAAAGCTTTTGATAGAGTAGATCACGGGTATTTGTATAAAGTATTAGAGAAGGTGGGATTTGGGGGCAGGATGATAGGATGGATAAGGAGAATGTACGAAAGAGCAGTAAGTAAGATAAAAATTAATGGGATAGTGACAGAGGAATTTAGATTAGAGAGGTCAGTAAGGCAGGGATGTCCGCTATCGGCTCTGCTGTACTCCTTGTCAGCAGAGCCTTTAGCGGCACTTATTTTGCAAAATAAAAGGATTAAGGGCATAGAGCTACCCACTCACAATGTTAAATGGTGACTATAAAATATTAGCGAAGGTGTTAGCGAACAGGATAAAGGGAGTAATAGGGACGGTGGTGGGAAGCGCACAAGCATATAGTATACCAGGGAGAGACATAGCAGACACAATAAGCAGTATTAGAGACTGTGGTGGAAATCTGGAGATACAAGAGGCTGGAAACACCAAAGTTATCCACGTGTATTTTAATAGGGGCTTTCTGCAGAAAGGATCAACACAGAGGATCACAAGGATCTCAGAGTGAAGATGCAAGACACTCAAATGCAAACATCTTATATAGGAGGAGTAAGGCTGTCTCTCAGAACCAGTTCAGACTGGTTCTGTAGGCGCGGGAGAGAGACAGTCTAAACACAAGTAAGGAGATTAGCAGACACACTGATGGCTAATTTAGACGGCAAATGGCCTTGCAGTTTTCAAGTCACAAACAGTTCGGACCATAAAACAGCTCAAGTCATAAAGCATTTGGACAGTTTGTTTGTAGTTGTTGATACAGGTCATAAAAGTCTTTAGACCAGGCTACAACAATCTATTTCCAAATACAAAATAGTTTATCAACCTTACTTAGTTAATTTTTCTACTACATTTCCCTCCTTTTTGTCATTTATGACAACATAAGAGAATTACTGTAAAAAATCAAATACATCAATTCACAAGGATTTCAAAATGCATCATCATTATCACTGTAGTGCAAAGCAAACTGCTATTGTCGTGGACACAGGTATAATCTTAAAAGGGAGTAAGGACTGATAAGATCAGACTAAACAGTCAGTATAACACATTCTTCATCACTATCAAAAGGGTTCCGGGGAGGGAACCAGTCAGGGAGGGGAAACACATCTTTGGGCTCAGTAGCAAGGTCATCACGGGACAGTTGCATATATGCACCAACGTGGCCGGTCACCGTATCACCAACCCACCTATACATAAGGGCCTTCATGCATGTAAGGGTGCATGAACAAAAGCATAATATAATGCCAAAAGTCAGTAGTACAGGAATTAACAATTGAACCAGCATCGCACCCCAGGGTCCAAGTTTATTAACCAGCCATCTGTTGAATGAAAATCCTGCAGGGTCAGAGGGATTAAAGGCATCTCGAATCTCCTCTAGTGAATCGATTACAGAGGTGAGGTTGTCAGAGTTATCAGGGATCAACGTTACACAAGCATCTTTAGTAAAATTTAGAGTGGCACAAAGGCCACCTGTTTTGGCCAGAATATATAATATATATATAAGTGCCATTTCATGCTTCAAGAGTGTTAGACGGTGTGATTTGTCATTTGAAGAAAGATACTTGAAACCCCTAATTGTTTCGTTTGCGAACATGGATAAAGAATAAGTCATGTTGTCTATGTGGTCAGCTAAAAATGTGACTCCATACCATGGTAAAAGGCCGATTCCCCACTTCTCGCCAATGATATTACTCTATCGTGGTAAATTGTGCCATGTCACGTTTAAATCTAGAATTGGAGGATTTTGTGGCCATAACAATAATATTAGAGATTAAGATATTCACTAGGGCACAACAACCTGACCAATATTTAGGCAGATAAGGATATAGTGAGCCTTTCCCACATTGTCATGCAAAATTAGTGAGCACGGAGCTACCGTTGTAATTAATTATCCTTCCATTTGAGGAGACACCTTTATCATACAAATAAATGTCACAAGAAGCATTTCCTAGGGATTGGCCTGTAGAAACTTGACAATAACACATCTTGTAATGTCGTGACTGTAGATCTAATTGGTGTGTCATCGGGTATGCAAATACATTTACTGGCTTATCATTAAAAAAAGTGGATCTCGCGGAACAAACTAAAGAGACGCTGACATTCCCCATTAAAATTTAGCCAATTGTTTTTTAGTGTGCCATTTTCTCATTCCACCGCTCCACCACTGGATGGGTGGTAGGCACAATGTTGTCTCAAATCAATGCCCAAATATTTACTTAATTGTTTTAATGCCGTACTAACAAATGGAATCCAAATCATGCATACGTGACAACATTTCTGAAAGGAGTTGGAAAACCCCTTTGTGAACTAGTGTTGTAAAATTGCAGCCAACATCGATCCTTTCGAAACATGTTCATCCCATGCGTTAACTTTGCATAATAGGGAAACAGATAGTTTGGCGAACAAGGTTTATCATCAGAGCCCACCCACACCCCATCTGTATACGTGCAGCCAACATCTCCTCCAAAGTGCACGCTCATCTGCTGTGGCTCTAAGTTGGAGTTCCTGCAGGTCAGCTGCAGGGGTGGTGGGGTCAACCTGAAAGAGAATGTGTGAAGCAGATAGTGGCTGGCGAGCAGTTGCTCTTGCTGCTGCATCCACTCCGGCATTACCTTGTGATACTGGGTCATTATTAAAAGTGTGAGCATTACATTTACATATTGCAACCTGTTTGGGGAGGAGGACAGCATCAAGCATCTGAGACACTAGAGTATGATATACAATTGGTTTGTCTCTGTTTCCAAATCGTGCCAAAATCATATACTACACCAAATGCATATCTACTGTCAGATACTACTGACTCTACTACTGTAGATATTAACCCTTTTCCCCTTAGCCAATTTGCATGCTTCAATGAGATCAGTGAGCTCTGCTGCTTGTGCAGACAGAGAAGCAGGGAGAGGACATGCAATCAATGTATCATGTGCTGTTACCACAGAGAAACCAACTTGATTTTCTCCCGTGTCTGAATTGCGAGATGCTGATCCATCCACAAACAATTCAAAGTCTGGATTCTGCAACGGTGTTTCCTGTAAGTCTGGTCTGGGGAAACAAACTTTGGTTATTGTTACTACACAGTTGTTTTGTTCACCATCTCCTTCTGTTGGAAGAAGTGTAGCTGGGTTTAGAACATTACATCTTTTCACAGTGATGTTTAAGCATTTCCAACAGAATAGCATGTTATCGATAGCATCATAGACACAGCATTTGGGATCAGCAGGGTGAGTGCGGAGTATCCTACTACCTCCTTGGATACCATGACAGTCTTATCTGAAGCTGCTACAGCTCTAAGACAAGTAAGGAGGCCTGTATCAACAGGATCAAGTTTCGTTGAGAAAAATGCCACATGTCTCTGTTTACCCCCATGGTCTGGGAGTAGCACTGATAGTAGCCCCCCTTCTCGTCAACTGCCTGTGTGAAAGGTCGGTCAGGGTTCGGTAGTCCTAAAGTCGGGGTCGTTTGTAAGGTCAGTTTTAAGTCAGTGAAAGCTTTCTCTCCGTCATCAATCCATGTGACTTTACTATATGCTTGTAAGCCTTGCCCGTGTGCGATTGCGCTAAGGGGCGCCTCGAGGACAGCATAGTTAGGAATAAATGATCTGCAAATAAAAGCAGATTCCCAGTAATGACATCACTTGTTTCTTTGTAACAGGTTTAGGAATATTTTAAATTGCTAATACTCTCTTAGGGGAGAGGGATTTGCCCTCTGCTGTGATCACATGCCCTTAAAAATTAAACTTGTACTTTTACAAACTGCAGTTTTTTCAGGCTTGCCCTATGACCTTCTGCATTTAGATGTTTTAGTAGAGCTACAGAATCATTTTCACAATATTCTTCAGTTGGAGCACAAATCATTAAATCGTCAACATATCGTAAAAGTGCCCTTCCTGGTGTTATCTCTAATGATCTTAAGCTTTCTTTTAGTGCCTGGTTGTAAATGGTCTGTGATTCACAATAGCCTTAACGAAGGCATGTGAATGTATAACTTTCTCTGTTAGACTCAACCGCAAACCAGTATTGGCTGTCTTTATCAATTTGAATGCTGAAAAATGCATTTGCCAGATCAACAACAGAGAATCATTTACTATCCTTCAGAACTTGCTAAAGAATTGTCTAAGAATTTGGAACCGACGGAGCGCATTGTTGTACTGCGGCGTTGACAACTTACAAATCTTGGATGAATCGCATATCATCAGGTTGTAATTTATCAAAAATATTCTTCACCGGAAAAAAACGAAGTGTGCACCAGTGAATCCTTGCAAGGAACAATTACACCTGCCTTCAACAGAGAGTTGAAAACTGATGTAATACCATCGATGGCTTTCTGTTTCAGTGAATATTGTCAGATCATGATGTGATAACCATAGGTTCCATGTTTTAAATTAAACCCACATCATGATTAACTCTAAACCCTTAAAATGTTGTTCGTATAATGTAAATATACATATGCATATTGGGCATCTGTATGTGTGTCTGGTACCAGTTAAACAGTCCTGAATCTGTGAACAACAGATATAAATCATTTCTAAACACTTTCAAAAATGGATTATACTGAACCATAGGATCTGATATCTTTTCCCAAACGTCAGCATTGACACATTTTTTTATCCACGGTCCCAAGTCTTGCCATTCCTCATTTTTGTTTTGACAGCAAGTCATGTGAGTGTGAACCAGGAACGTCAAAAAAAAAAAAAAGCATCCTCTGAACATCTGTGAAGGAACTGAGAGGGTGACTTATTTTCTGGCTTGAGTAAAATTACAGAAACAGCACATCTATGTTCATTCCAGAACATGCAACTTAGTGTTAAATTCTCTTTCACACAACTTTCTTCACAACTTTCTCTAAACCATCTTTTTTCAAAACATGCATCTCTCCCTTTGTGTTTGTGTTTGTGTGCAGTGCAGTGTAAATCTTCTGAATGCATATATGTGGCGTCTGTTCCTAGTGTGACTGAATGTGTCTTATCCACTAGATCAGTGTTGATTGATGTGACAACAGATGAACAGAGCTTCCATTCATACGCATATAACAGTGAAGCAGCATTACACTTAATGCACGTGTAAATCTGTGGTGGATCCAGATCAGCCGTTCGGATCACTATGACTCCTGATGGGGTGGAAACTATAAAAATATCCAACAGACACATTACATCTCTTCCCATCAAATTAATTGGACAACATGAGGATAGCAAAAATGAACACTTGAATTTTTCAGTGATGCCTCATATTATATTATAATATCACCTCATGTTAAGGGAGTAGTGAATTTTTCAACCACGGTGTTTCCTGAATCCAACACAGATCTCAACACAAATCATTCACTCATTTTAGGATGTGTGTCAAACATATCATTCTTGATGACAGAATGTGTTGCTCCTAAATCTACAAGGAATATAATTTCTTTCCCTAGCACTGTGAGTGTGTGCGTTGGCATATTAGCATATACATCTCATTGATGTTTAACATATGTTCCTATCAGTAGTTGTCTTTCTTTTCTAAAGAATCTTTTACTTCTGTGATAAGTGTTTGTGTTGGTGTGGTGCATTCACTTGGTGCTTTGACACAATGTGATAAATGATACCACGTTGGAGACCCTTTAACCTGGACAGCGGTTCCAGTACTGCGAACCACTTCAAATGGTCCTTCACGGCGTTCGTTATACCACTTCCTTCTAAATCCCTTTGATCATTGTCATCTCCATAATTCACCCTTTTGATCCTAGTTCCCAAACTTGTCATTTTCTTCTTACTTTTGGAATTTGGATACATCGTTATAGTTGTTTCTGCTTGTCCCGTTTCTATTGTTCTGTCCTCCTCGTCTCTGATATGGTAGTTACCATCCTGACTGATCACTGGGAGCTGAGGATAGATTTTCTTAGACTTCGTCCCTTCCTCATAAGGTGGCGGTTTCTTTACTGGGTTCATATGTGAGTAAAATGGATTGGTGTCTGACAACAGTTTTTCTGTTTGTTTTGTATTTTGTCCTTTTTCTTCTACGTCACGATCTCTCTTATCATTTGCGGCTTGATCGTTCGCCCTCATTGTCAAACAATTAGAGAATGCCAAGCTCTATTTGTCTCTTTTCTTTGCGTTTTTCCCCCTTTTTGCCCTTCTTTTGTTCTGCCTTGTATGTGGACACAAGTACCTGCATTATTATAATTACATCTGGGTTAAGAGTCCCCTCTACTGGCCATGGTTGGTCAATTTCAGGCCAGCGTTTATGCCATTTTTCCGATATCCTTGCAATGTTCGCGATGCCTTTAACTAAAGGATTATTCTTCTGTACTACATCAACAGGAGTAATTACCTTTGGACTTTTAGTGGCCTTTTTCCACATCGTAACGGCTTCCTTATGTTCTCTTATTGTAAATTTTAAAAAGTAATTGCTAAGATTTAAGCTACTTAAAGCTATTTAGATTACTTCTCCCCCCTTAATTGATTTTTATTTTTATTTTTATTTATATTTATTTTTAATATAAAAACCAATTAACCAATCAGTGAACCAATAACGAATTAACAAATTAACCAATTAACCAGTCAGTGAACCAACCGATCAACCAATCAGTGAACGAACCAATCAACAAATTAACAAATTAACCAATCAGTAAATTAATCAATTAATCAACTAATCAATCAACAAATCAATCAAATCCTCAATCAATCAATCAATTCATCCATTCATTCATGTTTTAAAACCACTAATTCACCACAGCCAACAAAA
>VCHM03000417.1:2500-5000 GCA_006182925.3 Reinhardtius hippoglossoides
AACACATGGGTTATACCCAGGTGGTGCTTTGAAAGTCTGGGAGAGTGTCCAACCCGGGGTGGGCCTGAAGTGTGCCATAGGGTTCCAGGGGTCTGCGAGGTCACTTATCAGAGCGCAAAGTGGTCCGTGGGTTGGACTCACTGGACCAGGGTTTAATAGTGGGTCCCCCTGGTAGGCTGGTGCTGGTGCTGTGCTGGAGGTGTCTGGGAGGGCTGCTTTGCCCAGAGCCTGCGGGGCTGGAGGCCTGAAAGTGTGCAGTGGAGGTGGTTCGCAGGGGTCCTAACTGGAGGTCACTTAATCAGCAGCAAAGTGGTCCGTGGGTCCATGGAGCTCACTGAGACCCAGGCAGATTTATAGTGGGTCCCCCCCTGGGCTAGGCTGGTGCTGGTGCTGGTGCTGGAGGTGTCTGGGAGGGCTGCTTTGGCCCAGAGCCTGGCGGGGCTGGAGGCCCTGAAAGTGTGCAAGTGGAGGTGGTTCGCAGGGGTCCTAACTGGAGGTCACTTAATCAGGCAGCCAAAGTGGTCCGTGGGTCATGGAGCTCACTGAGACCCAGGCAGATTTAATAGTGGGTCCCCCCCTGGGCTAGGCTGGTGCTGGTGCTGGTGCTGGAGGTGTCTGGGAGGGCTGCTTTGGCCCAGAGCCTGGCGGGGCTGGAGGCCCTGAAAGTGTGCAAGTGGAGGTGGTTCGCAGGGGTCCTAACTGGAGGTCACTTAATCAGGCAGCCAAAGTGGTCCGTGGGTCATGGAGCTCACTGAGACCCAGGCAGATTTAATAGTGGGTCCCCCCCTGGGCTAGGCTGGTGCTGGTGCTGGTGCTGGAGGTGTCTGGGAGGGCTGCTTTGGCCCAGAGCCTGGCGGGGCTGGGGCCCTGAAAGTGTGCAAGTGGAGGTGGTTCGCAGGGGTCCTAACTGGAGCTCACTTAATCAGGCAGCCAAAGTGGTCCGTGGGTCATGGAGCTCACTGAGACCCAGGCAGATTTAATAGTGGGTCCCCCCCTGGGCTAGGCTGGTGCTGGTGCTTGGTGCTGGAGGTGTCTGGGAGGGCTGCTTTGGCCCAGAGCCTGGCGGGGCTGGAGGCCTGAAAGTGTGCAAGTGGAGGTGGTTCGCAGGGGTCCTAACTGGAGTCACTTAATCAGGCAGCCAAAGTGGTCCGTGGGTCATGGAGCTCACTGAGACCCAGGCAGATTTAATAGTGGGTCCCCCCCTGGGCTAGGCTGGTGCTGGTGCTGGTGCTGGAGGTGTCTGGGAGGGCTGCTTTGGCCCAGAGCCTGGCGGGGCTGGAGGCCCTGAAAGTGTGCAAGTGGAGGTGGTTCGCAGGGGTCCTAACTGGAGCTCACTTAATCAGCAGCGAAAGTGGTCCGTGGGTCATGGAGCTCACTGAGACCCAGGCAGATTTAATAGTGGGTCCCCCCCTGGGCTGGCCTGGTGCTGGTGCTGGTGCTGGAGGTGTCTGGAGGGCTGCTTTGGCCCAGAGCCTGGCGGGGCTGGAGGCCTGAAAGTGTGCAAGTGGAGGTGGTTCGCAGGGGTCCTAACTGGAGCTCACTTAATCAGGCAGCCAAAGTGGTCCGTGGGTCATGGAGCAATATACAGTATTATTTTATGATTCAATTCAATTTGACCTTTCTCCTGTAATGCCCCCATTTCCCCATTTGATGGTGGGCTTTGACTGGGAGAGTGAGTGACATTTGACTAGTGGTCAGATGAGTGAAATATGGAGTGTGCTGCTCTGGTCCTTGAGCTCACCTCCCTGACAACTCAGCTCGGCAGACAGGCAGGCAGGGAGGCAGGCGGCAGAGCAGGCGGGGCTGAGGGCTGAGGTGCAGGGAGTGCTGGGTGTCTGTCAGTCAGGCACAGAGATGCCACTCCCTGGCTCCAATTGTGCTGTTCTAATACTTGCCTCAATGTGATTTTAGTTGTTCTCAATATCAACAGACACACACAGACACACACAGACACACACAGACACCACAGACACACACAGACACCACACACACACACACACACACACACACACACACACACACACACACACACACACACACACACACACACACACACACACACACACACACACACACACACACACACACACACACACACACTCACACTCACTCACTCCACCTCTCACGCTGCTCCGTCCTCCAGCAGGGAGAAGAATATTACTCAGTGTGTGTTTCTGGCCCGTGTTTCAGCACCGTCCTCCAGCGGAGAGCAGGGAAATCAAAAAATCATGAAAAAGGAATAAAATAATGCCCACACCCTGCCTAATGTCCCATTACACTCAGTGCAATGGAGAAAAAAAAAATATCAAAAATCATGAAAACGGGTTAAATAATGCCCCCCCCCCTGCCCCCCCCCCTGCCTACGATTACAGAAACCTGGTTTTCGACCACACTCAGTGCAATGGAGAAAAAAAAAATATCAAAAAATCATGAAAACGGGTTAAAATAATGCCCCCCCCCCCTGCCCCCCCCCTGCCTACGATTACAGAAACCTGGTTTT
>VCHM03000418.1:7500-15388 GCA_006182925.3 Reinhardtius hippoglossoides
GCCCCAAGCCGGGCCGGGGCCCTGGAGGCCCCCTAAAAAATTTTGTGCAATTGGAGGGGGTTTTCGGGGGGGGGCCCCCTAACGGGAGTCACAAAAATTTCCAACCCACCCAAATTTTGCCCCCGGGGCCCCATGGACCTCACTGAGACCCCAGGGCAAAATTTAATAGGGGGGCCCCCCCCCCTGGGCAGCGGGGGCTGGTGCTGGTGCTGGAGGTGCCCGGGGAAGGGCTTTTTTTCCCCCCCCGGCCCGGGGGGGGCCCTTGGACCCCCCCTAAAAAGTTGTGCAATTTGGGAGGTGGTTCCCCAGGGGTTTTTCCTAACTGGAGCCCCCCAAAAAAATTAAAGGCACCAAAAATTTGGCCCCCGGGGGTTTCCTTTGGAAACCCTCACTGAGACCCGGGGCCAATTTAATATTTGGGTCCCCCCCGGGGGCCCCCTTGGGGGCCGGGTTTGGGGGCTGGGGGCCTGGGGGCGGGGAGGTTGCCCTGGGGGGGGCCCTTTTTTGGGCCCCAAAAAGCCGGGGGGGGCAAAAACCCCCTTTAAAAGTGGGGGAAAGGGGAAGGGGGTTTTCCCCGGGGGGTCCAAAACTGGGGGCCCCAATTTAAAAATTTCGGGGCAGCCAAAGGGGGGGGTTTTTTGGGGCCCATGGGGAGCCCACTAAAGCCCCCCGGGCCCCAAATTTTTAAATATGGGCCCCCCCCCCCCTTGGGGCTGGCTTGATGGTGCTGGTCCCCGGGGGTTGCGGGGGGTTTGGTTCCCCGGGCCCTGGGGGGTGGGGGGCCCCTGGGGGGTTTGCGGGGTTTTGGGGTTTGCGGGGGCCCTTTTGGGGGGGCCCCTTTCGGGCCAAAGGGGGCCGGGGCCTGGACCCCGGGAAAGGGCCCAAATTTTTAAAGGGGGGTTTTCCCCCCCCGGGGGGTCCCGGGGGCCTGGTCTTTTATTTCTGGCCCAAACCAAAGTTTGGGCCCCTTGGGGCAGGGAAACAAATATAACATTAATTTTTTTTTAAAGATTAAATTCATTTTTTACCCTTTTTCTCCCTGAATGCCCCCCCCTTTTTTTTTCCCTTAAATGGTTGGACTTTTTAAATTTGGGGGGGGGAGTGGGCATTTGACCAAAAATTTCCCGATTAAATTAAAAATGGAGGTTTCTGCTCTGGTTTCCCCCCCTTTAGTCACCCCCCACTGACCCCAAATCCCGCTTGGCCGACAGGGAGGGAGGCAAGGGAGGCAGGGAGGGCCCCGGGAGGCAGGGAGGTGGGTGGGGGGTTGGGGGGCAAAGGGAGGTTCGGGAAAGGTGCTTCCCGGCCCCAGAGATGCCACTCCAAACCCGGCTCCAAATTTGGGGAGCTTTTTTTCTAATTAAATTGCCTCAAAGTGATTTTAGTTGTTCCTCCCAAAAATCCCAAAAACCCCCCCAGAAACCCCCACCCAAACCCACACAGGCCCAAAAAAAAAAACAGACAAAAAACACAGACACCCCACACACAAAACACACCACAACCACACAAAACACACAAAACCCCCACACCACCACACACACACACACAAACACAACCCAACAACACACAAAACCCAAAACATTCACCCACACACACACACCAACAACCCCACTTTCACTTTTCCAAACCCTTCCCCACCTTTTTCCGTCCTCCCCCCAGGGGAAGAAAATTTACTCAGTGTTTTGTTTCTTTGGCCCCTGGTTTTTTTTCCCAAAAGCAAACCCCTCCCCCCCCCAGCGGAGAGCAGGAAAAACAAAAAATCATTAAAAAAAATAAAAAAAAAAGAAAAAAAAAAGCCCCAACCCCCCCAAACCCCCCCGCCCCTTTTTTAAGTTCCCCCAAATTACACCCTTTTTAGGCCAATTTTTGGGGGAAAAAAAAAAAAAAATCAAAAAAATCATGAAAACGGGTTAAAAATTTTTTCCCCCCCCCCCCCGGCCCCCCCCCCCCGCCAAAGATTACAAAAAAACCCCCCGGGGGTTTTCCACCAACCCCCTCCCTTGGCCAAAAAGGGGGGAAAAAAAAAAAAAACAAAAAATCATTTAAAACCCGGGGTTTTTTTTAATGGGGCCCCCCCCCCCTGGGCCCCCCCCCCCCCGCCTACCCATTTTTCAGAAACCCCGGTTTTTTGGGCCCCACTCAGTGCAATGGGAAAAAAAAAAAAAAAAAAAAAAATTTAAAAAATTTTTAAAAAATTAAATAATTTCCCCCCCCCCCCTGGGGCCCCCCCCCCCTGGGCCCCAAAAGATTGGGGAGAAAAACCTTTTTTGGTTTTTTTCCCACCACAACCCCAGGGGCCCAAAGGGGGAAAAAAAAAAAAATTTTCCCCCAAAACAATGAAACGGGGAAAAAAATTAAATGCCCCCCCCCCCCGGCCCCCCCCCCCCCGCCTACGGTTACAGAAACCCGGTTTTTTGACCAAAACTCATGCCAAATGGGGGGAAAAAAAAAAAAAAAAAAAAACCAAAAAAACAAAGAAAACGGGAAAAAAAAAATGCCCCCCCCCCCCCTCCCCCCCCCTGCCCCAATGGGCCCTTAAAAAACCAAATTTAATTTTGGAAACTGGGCCCAATTTCCCGAAAAAGGGCCAAAGTTTTTAAACCCAAAAAAAGGGAAAAGGAGGATTCCCAGAAAATTTTGTCCCCGGCTTTTCCCCCGTTGGCCCATGGGTTTGAAGGTTTTCAAACCCCCCTTTTACGAATACATTCCGCACGAATTTCAAAAACCTGGTTTTTTTGACTGGACTCCCTGCAAAAGGGAAAAAAAAAAAAAAAAATTTCCCCAAAAAAATTTAAAAAGGGTTAAAAAAAAATGCCCCCCACCCTGCCCCAATTCATGAAATATTAAACCCAAATTTAATTTTTGGGAAAAACTGTCTCAATTTTCCCTGAAAAAGGCCAATTTTTCAAAAAAAGGGAAAAAAAGAGGAAACGAAAAATTAGTCCCTTCTGCCCATCGTTGGCCCCCAATGTCAAAGGTTTTTCACCCCCCTTTTACAGAATACCTACTCATTCCCAAATTTGGGTAAAAAAAAAAAAAAAAAATTTTTTTTTTTTCATGAAAACGGGTTAAAATAAATGCCCCCACAACCCTGCCCTAATGTTCATGAAATATACCAACTGAATGTTGGAAACACTGTCTAAATTTCATAAAAAAGGCCCAATTTGACCCAAAAACAGGGAAAAAAGAGGGATCGAGAAAATAGTCCATGCTCATCGTTGCGATGTCAGAAGGTTTTCACCCCCCTTGACAGAATACATTCCGCACGATTACAGAAAACCCGGTTTTTTCGACAACACTTAGTGCAATGGGAGAAAAAAAAAAAATAAAGACCCAGGTGAACGAATGGCACATAACAGCCCCGCCATTGCAGGGCCCTCGCCAGCCCGGTTTTTGTCCGGTGGTTTGGGCGGGTGGTTCCTGCCAGACCAGCGGGCTCCCATAACCGGGCCGTGTGTAGGGAGGGGAATGGTGGGGCGTCCAAACCCCCCCCACTATCATTCATGCGCCCTCCCTTAACCCACCAGTAGCGAGACCGAGATGCTCCGTCTTCCCCCCCAGCAGCCCTACGACCGGGCCCCGTCGTCCACGGAGGGATGCGCACATGGGTCTTGAGGCTCTTTCAACGGGCCCCAAACTCCACACTCAAAACCTCCAGCGGCGTGCGTCCGGAGAACACAACCGTTTCCCAACAACCTACACTTCCCACAGCAGCAACAGAGCCAGTCTCTGTTGCTGCTTTTTGTCCTCCTCCTCCTCGTGGCCTTGCCCCTTGTTACCTTCGGGGTGACAGGGTGGCTCCCCCGCACTGACCCCCCCAGAAGCGCGATCACAGTGGGTTCACTGTGGTGTCTCAGCGCAGAGAGGGCTACCTGGTTGATCCTGCCAGTAGCATATGCTTGTCCTCAAAGATTAAGCCATGCAAGTCTAAGTAAAACACGGCCGGTACAGTGAAACTGCGAATGGCCTCATTAAAATCAGTTATGGTTCCTTTGATCGCTCTCACGTTACTTGGATAACTGTGGCAATTCCAGAGCTAAATACATGCCAACGGGCGCTGACCCTCCGGGGACGCGTGCATTTATCAGACCCAAAAACCCATGCGGGGTGCTCCCTCACGGGGTGCCCCGGCCGCTTTGGTGACTCTAGATAACCTCGAGCTGATCGCTGGCCCCTCGTGGCGGCGACGTCTCATTCGAATGTCCTGCCCCTATCAACTTTCGATGGTACTTTTTTGTGCCTACCATGGTGACCACGGGTTAACGGGGAATCAGGGTTCGATTCCGGAGAGGGAGCCCTGAGAAAACGGCTACCACATCCAAGGAAGGCAGCAGGCCGCCAAATTACCCACTCTCCCGACTCGGGGAGGTAGTGACGAAAAATAACAATACAGACTCTTTTCGAGGCCCTGTAATTGGAATGAGTACACACTTTAAATCCTTTAAACGAGGATCCATTGGAGGGCAAGTCTGGTGCCAGCAGCCGCGGTAATTCCAGCTCCAATAGCGTATCTTAAAGTTGCTGCAGTTAAAAAGCTCGTAGTTTGGACCTCGGGATCGAGCTGAACGGTCCGCCGCGAGGCGAGCTAACCGTCTGTCCCAGCCCCTGCCCTCTCGGCGCCCCCCTCGATGCTCTTAGCTGAGTGGTCCCCGCGGGGTTCCGAAGCGTTTTTACTTTGAAAA
This sequence comes from Reinhardtius hippoglossoides, assembly GCA_006182925.3. NCBI lineage: Eukaryota > Metazoa > Chordata > Actinopteri > Pleuronectiformes > Pleuronectidae > Reinhardtius > Reinhardtius hippoglossoides. Next base: position 12,183 of record VCHM03000418.1, read on the forward strand.
AATTAGAGTGTTCAACAGCAGGCCCGGTCCCGCCTGAATATACCGCAGCTAGGAATAATGGAATAGACTCCCGGTTTCTATTTTTTGTGGGTTTTCTTCTCTGAACTGGGGCCATGATTAAGAGGGACGGCCGGGGGCATTCGTATTGTGGCCGCTAGAGGTGAAATTCTTGGACCGGCGCAAGACGGACGAAAGCGAAAGCATTTGCCAAGAATGTGTTTTTCATTAATCAAGAACGAAAGTCGGAGGTTTCGAAGACGATCAGATACCGTCGTAGTTCCGACCGTAAACGATGCCAACTAGCGATCCGGCGGCCGTTTTTTTCCCATGACCCGCCGGGCAGCCGTCCGGGAAAACCAAGTCTTTGGGTTCCGGGGGGAGTAATGGTTTGCAAAGCTGAAACTTAAAGGAATTGACGGAAGGGCAACCACCAGGAGTGGAGCCTGCGGCCTTAATTTGACTCAACACGGGAAACCTCACCCGGCCCCCGGACACGGAAAGGATTGACAGATTGATAGCTCTCTTTCCTCTCGATTCTTGTGGGTGGTGGTGCATGGCCCGTTCTTTAGTTTGGTGGAGCGATTTTGTCTGGTTAATTCCCGATAACGAACGAGACTCCGGCATGCTAACTAGTTACGCGGCCCCGTGCGGTCGGCGTCCAACTTCTTAGAGGGACAAGTGGAATTTTAGCCACACGAGATTGAGCAATAACAGGTCTGTTGATGCCCTTAGATGTCCGGGGCTGCACGCGCCGCCACAAACTGACTGGATCAGCGTGTGTCTACCCTTCGCCGAGAGGCGCGGGTTAACCCGCTGAACCCCACTCGTGATAGGGATTGGGGATTGCATATTTTTCCCATGAACGAGGAATTCCCAGTAAGCGCGGGTCATAAGCTCGCGTTTGATTAAGTCCCCTGCCCCTTTGTACACACCGCCCCGTCGCTACTACCGATTGGATGGTTTTAGTGAGGTCCTCGGATCGGCCCCGCCGGAGTCGGTAACGGCCCTGGCGGAGCCGCCGAGAAACGATCAAACTTGACTATCTAGAGGAAGTAAAAGTCGTAACAAGGTTTTCCGTAGGTGAACCTGCGGAAGGATCATTACCGGTAACAGCCTGATTGACTCTGGTCGAGCATGGCACACAACAAACCCATAACGCTTAGGGTCCTCGCGCTGTGCCCCCCCCCCAGGGCCAGTGTGTCTCCCCGAGGCAGGGTGGGTGTGTGTGGGGTCGGCACGCGAGTTGCTCTCCTGCACCCCCCACCCCCCCTTTTTTTTTTCCCCCTGTCCTCCCTCCACTTTGTCTGAGCCCTGTCCACCCGCCGTGCGGTGCCTCCTCCTTCTCCTCTCCCACTCTTTCCACTCCTCCGTGCCGCTTCGCCGGCCTGCTCCGATGGCCGTCGGACCTGACAGCGAGGCGTGTCAGCGGAGGTGGTGGCTTGGGGCGGATGCTGCGAGGACGGTGGCGCTCGCTGCAACGCAGCTCTGGCTTTTGCTCCTCCCCCCCCCTTTTCGGAACTCCTCCGGTGCGGTGTGTGGCGGTCTCGGCCTGGCCGTCATCCTGCGCGTGCGGCGGGCACCCAACTCAACTCTCCCTCTCCTCCTCCGAGGGAGGAGGGGGGTTTAATGTCTCCTACCCCTGCTCTGACTCGCATCCGTGCGGTGCTTAGTGGATGGAGCGTCCGTCGTGTTGCCATCCTGGCAAAAAAATCAAAACACCAAAACCCACTTTGTCTCTGCTTGAACGTGTGGCCTCGGAAAGAAAACAAAACAAAGAGTTTTAAAAAAAATAATACAACTCTTAGCGGTGGATCACTCGGCTCGTGCGTCGATGAAGAACGCAGCTAGCTGCGAGAACTAATGTGAATTGCAGGACACATTGAATCATCGACACTTCGAACGCACCTTGCGGCCCCGGGTTCCTCCCCGGGGCTACGCCTGTCTGAGGGTCGCTTTTTCCATCACTCGGAGACCCCCGTGTCTCCGCGGCTGGGGCTGTCGCAGGCGAGGGCTTCGGCCCGCCGCCTTCGTCCCCCCCAAATGCAGACGCTTTTTGTGAAACCTTTTCTCGGTGCGGTCTTCATTCTTCCCACCCTCCTCACACTTCCCACTCCTTCCTTCACGGGAAGGAGCGCCTCCCGTCGGGCCCCCGCATGAGTCGGGCGCGGGCTGCCGGTGGACAAACTCTTGTCTCCGCGCTGCCCGCGTTACGCGTGCGTTCAGGCTTCCGGCGCCAAAGGGGGACGAGCGTCGTGAGAGGGCTGCGGTGGTTGGATTTGGTTGCCGCTCCCGGGTCGGGCGCCGCAGCAATCGATTAAACACGTGAGCCTCGGGGGCGGGCGGGGACCCACCACAGGTCCCAAACCCCACCGAGCCACGCAGCGCGGATTAACCCTCCGCGTCCACCTTCGACTACGACCTCAGATCAGACGAGACAACCCGCTGAATTTAAGCATATTACTAAGCGGAGGAAAAGAAACTAACCAGGATTCCCTCAGTAGCGGCGAGCGAAGAGGGAAGAGCCCAGCGCCGAATCCCCGTCCGATAGGCGGGCGTGGGAAAGTGTGGCGTACGGAAGAAACCCCTTGCCCCGGTGTCGTTGGCGGGGGCCTGAGTCCTTCTGATCGAGGCTCAGCCCGTGGACGGTGGGAGGCCGGTAACGGCCCCCCCCGCCGCGCCGGGGTCCGGTCCTTCTCGGAGTCGGGTTTGTTTGGGAATGCAGCCCAAAGCGGGTGGTAAACTCCATCTAAGGCTAAATAACCGGCACGAGACCGATAGTCGACAAGTACCTTAAGGGAAAGTTTGAAAAGAACTTTGAAGAGAGAGTTTCAAGAGGGGCGTGAAACCGTTGAGAGGTAAACGGGTGGGGTCCGCGCAGTCCCCGCCCGGGGGATTTCAAACTCGGCGGGTTAAGGGACGGCCCGTGCAGGTGTGGGAGGATCCCCTCGTGGGACCTCTCCCCGGCGCTGGCTGGCCCCCCGCCGGGCGCATTTTCCTCCGTGGCGGTGCGCCGCGACCGGCTCTGGGTCCGGCTTGGAAAGGCTGGGGGCGAAGGTGGCACGCGGCCCTCGGCCGTGTGCTATAACAGCGCCCTCTCCGCCCGGACCTCGCCGCTTCCCGGGGCCGTGGACTAGGTACTCGCTGCGCCCCCTCTCTTTCCCATGCTCCTCTCGGGGGCGGGGAGAGGGACGGGGTCCCTCTGCCCC
>VCHM03000419.1:0-15363 GCA_006182925.3 Reinhardtius hippoglossoides
GCATAAAAAAAATTGAAGTTAAAAGGAAATTGAGTGGGGTTTTTTTGTTTTAAAACACTAAGAAACACAAAGAAGGGGAGGAGAAAAAACTTTAAAAAAAAAAAAAATTGAGATGTATCAGAATATCTGGCGTCGTGTCCGGGGGGGGGGGAGGGGGAAAAAAGTTAGGGTAAAGGGGACCGAATCATATTTTGGTTAGTCAATTTTGAGGCTGGAGGTTTGAAGGACATGTGGAAAAGAGGATCGTTAGATCATCAGAGATTTTTACAGGAGGTGTGAAAAAAAATAGTGGGCAAAACAAATAAGGGGATATGGTAACAGATAGTGAGCCTTGGGGCCAAAACCCCCCTGGATGTCGAAAGGATCCGGGGCCTGCCATGGTTTAGTTGTCAGGCAGTTTTTTGGTTGTGGAAAAAACGTTTTTGTGGTTAATCAAAAACCTCGGGTTCTCAACTTGGGGAAGAAGTTGGGGTTTTCTTTAAGGGTCAGGGCCAGATGGACTGGTACTCTTTTGCAGGGCTGGCGTGGATCCGGTCGCTCTTTCAGCAACTTTCACGTTTGTGTGGGTTGTGGGCAGTACCTGGTAGGGTTGCCACCTTTTTCCTGATGTCTAAAAAGAGAAGAAGCAAAAGACCCAATAGGACAAATATCATGATCACACAAGTCTGTGGATGGAAGCGGAGAAGACGGGGACCACCCCCAATGGGGAAGAGTGCAAAAAGAATTATAAGGTGAAAGATTAGACTGGTTGTTTCTATCTCAGTACATCAGCACAGAGGCAGGACCTTTGTCCATGCGAGACCTGTGTCTTGCAAGTTAGGTTTGAGGTGCCCTTCCTCGTTCCACAGCTCCACCATGGCGGATGATGTGAAGTGTGTTCGCACACCATAGTTAGATGAGAACCGATTGTTGACAGTTCGCCATTGTCCTGGAAATTCTGCTAGGATTCCCCATGTGGAATAATTCTCTTAACAATGCAAAATGGCAGACAGAAGATCGTGATGAGTGTGGTGTGTATCTTTTTACCAGAAGATATTAGGAAGTTTCGTTTGCCAAAGGGGCCAAACATGAGTTCACCAAACGCATATCGGAGTCAGTGTAGACTGTGAGTGTTTTACCAGTAGCCAAATTTTATGCTTCCAGAGTGTTTATGAGCTCTGCTGCCTGGGCTGAGAGGGGATGAGGAAGAGAACCGGAGAGGAGAACTTCGACTGAACAAAAAAGAAAAACCAACCAGTTAGTATCAGAGACAGGGGCACGTGAGGCTACCTCGAATACAGAATCCCGTCAGAGTTAGAAAGAGGGTCGTCAGAGAGGTCGGGGTGGGGGGGGGCAGGGGCTTGAAAATTCGCCACACAGTTGTGTTTTCCCGTAAACCAGAAGTGGAAGAAGGTGGCGGGTTCAAATTTTAACAGCGTTTCACTGTGATGTTGGGCATGTAAGAAGAAAAAGGTGATACCGCAACCAGCGAGCAGCAGAGAGATGTGAGGTTTTGTTCTGTAAGAATGAGAGGACACAGTAGGGAAAAAGGAGTGTCAAGTCAGAGTAACCAATGTTCGTGAGGCAAGGAAACTTTTTTACAGGCGGCCACGCACGCAAAAAAAAGGTGGAAGGCCCGCTGCCACCGGATCAAGTTCGGCGGAGAAGAAAAAAGTAGGGACAGGGCGATATTGTCACCCTGAACTGAAGGAGGGCGGGGAAGTCAGCAGTGGTCTCTCTCATCCACAGCCTGAACAAAAGGTTTTTTCAGGGTCAGGGAGAGCAAAAGTGGGGGGATGTGCAGCGTCTTTTTCAGTGTGACAAATGCCTGTCTGCCTCTGGAGTCCAAACGACACCGTTGTGAGGAGTGAGTGATTTGCCTTGGTACAGAGCACCAAAGGGGCTTCAAGAAGAGCAAAGTCCGGAATGAACGTTCTACAGAAAGAACTGTGCCGATGAAGACTGAGTTGTTTCTTCGTCAGGGTTTAGGAAAGTTAAAAATAGTTTGATCTCTTATCAGAAGGGATTTGCCATTTTGGGGGGAGACATGACCCAGAAACGTGACAGTTTTTTGAACAAAATATAGTTTGCTGGGGACTTTATGGCCCTCACGAGCCAGATGTCCAGCAAAGCGATCGTATTGGTTTACATTCCTCCTGTGGGGGACTGGCAACTAGTAGATCATCAACAGGGTGCAAGAGAGCTGACCCGGAGTGGGTGAGGGGTTCAAGATGTTCTGAAACCCCTGATTGTAAATGATGGAGATTCACAGTAGCCTTGAATAGGCTTTGTGAACGTGAGGCCTTGTTTTCAAAATAAAAGCTAACCAGTACGGGTGTCCCTGTGGACAGGAACACTAAAAAAAATTTGATAAGTCTACAACCAAAAACCACGCTACATTAGACGGAATTTGGGAAAGCAGCGTGTATGGGTCGGGAACAATATGTATCGAGAAATTACGCTTTTCACAGCCTTCAGATCCTGCACAAACCGCCACTAGTGGGTTTTGACCTTTGTCTCTGATTTCTAACTGGGAAAGTGGAGTGCGGACCGCTGAATCAGGGCAGGGGAAAATTACACCAGCCGCAAAAAGGATTCAAAAACAGGACGTATCCCCTCCATGCTTCCTCTTGAGTGGAATGTTGTTAATGGCCTATAATAGATTTTGGAGTGATTTTGACCGATCACATTTTTCTGATGAGGCCCACATCATATTTGTCCTTTGCCCACAGGTTTCAGGCAGATTGAAAGTAAAGGAAAAACATCGAGGGGTTGGAAAACATTGATAAGAATGAGGTGTTTCAGTCACAACAAATGAGGTGTGGTGGAAACAGAAGGTTGGAGACATTTTTGATCAAAGCACTAGACGGGTGAATACATTATGTCAGGCGTGGTGTGGGTTGCCAATCAACGGAAAGCCTGGAGATCTGACAAAGGGCCTAAGTCTTGCCACTGGTCTCATGAGACTTGGAGAGGAGATGTGGGGGCGGAATTCGGGGACGCGAAAACAGTGCCATCTGTTGGTCGTGAGGAGACGGAAGCTGCATTTGGAACCCGACCAAAAAATATTGGACACTTTCAGAGAATCATCAGGAAAAGGCAAAAAAACGAGTTTTAAAAAACATGATCGGGTTTGTGTCTGTCACATGTGAAGTAAGGCAGGAATCGTTTGCATAAAATCAGAAAAAGGGGTGATAAGAGTGTGACTTGGGAGCAGATAGTGGGGGGATTTATAGGAAGTTGCCACTATATACAAACAGTGCTCATGTGGGGTCTGTGACTTTGTGAAGGGGGGTGAAGAAGAATTGTGCGTAACTGTCACTCCATTAGGGGAGGATACTAAATTGAGGGCCTAACACAATCATCAAATCTCTTTCTAATAGATAATTGGGAACAGGGGAGACAACAGAAAAATCATGTTCAAAACCTTATGGGATGTTTGTCAAACTGAGCGGCGCATTGAGAGATTTTGTGAGATTTTCTTTTACAGTGGCACCGCTGGCACCTTGAGAGAATATAAAGTGACCACTCATATCAGGAGATGTGGGCAAATCTGACATCCAACCACAGATAACCTGCACCGAGTCGACCATGAAATTAAGTTTGTGACCGTTAACACACAGTTGAGTTGAGGCATTTTCTTAAAAGAATCACTTTGTATTAACATAAGAACCACAAAGTGTGTTGGCTCGGGTTGTGTGTGTGTGTGTGTGTGTGTGGCGGTTAGTTTAGCAAGCGTTTTCTCTCATTGCAGGGCATGTATGTATCTGTGTTTGTGTGGTTAGAATTGCAAGCTTTTTCTTCATTGCTTTAGCTTTGTGTGGTGTTTCACTTCCCTTTCTCTGATCCTCGGTGGGTAGATTGGTCGTCTCCCCTCGTCTGCCCCCTCCTCACTTTCTGTAGTTCAGTCGGCAGTGAAAGTTCTTGTCTCCCCCCCTCTCGCTGCTGGGGGCAGTCCTTTGCCAGGTACAGAGAAGCCTCGCCCACGGACCACGTCGTGTCCGCGCCCCTCTCTTCCTGGTCAGTGAAGTTGGCCTTGCTATCAGCGTTTATCTTGTTGTGTGGCCTTGACAGGGCAGACACAGCCTGCATCATGGTTAGCTGTGCTTTCTGGAGTTGTTGATCCTTTTTCTGCTGAGTTTTGTCTTTTGTTTCTTTGTGTTGACGTTCAGCATGTTCAGAATGACATCGACCTCTGTCAAGCGAGCTGATGCAGGTGTGGCCTGCATCTGCCCGTAGTGGGGGGAGCAGACCATTCAGGAAGGCCTGGTTCAGATGTGTTCATTGGCCCCTGGACATGTCAATTTTTGGGGAAGGCGGGTCCTCAGGGCGTTGAGGAGTGTGTTGAGAGCGTTGATGTATGTGCATTAACGCATCATCCCAGTTGGTGAAGTCAGACAGAGGTCTCCCCCACAGTGCTGAATATCTTTGCAAAGTCAGTGGGGCCTAATTCTTCATTAGAAGTCGTCTGATTTCAGACACCGTTGGCATGAATTCACGGCAAAATACTTCAAAACTGGACGGCAAATGCTGTGCCAGAGTTCCATTTGCAATGGGCGAGAAAGGAAGCGGAGCCCAAAGATGAAGAAGAGAGGTGACGTCATCATTCAGTCCTCCGTGCCCAGTCTCCATAGACTTGGAGAGAGCGGTGGGTGGAGTCTGAGATGGGCATGATCATTGTGCTACCCTTAAAAAGGCCACGATTAAAGAACCACCAGCTCACGTTTCAAATAGATTTTCTCCACTCAGGACGCACCCGTTGAGAAGCAAACTCTGGTCATTGGTGACTCGGTTTGAGAAACGTGAGGTTAGCGACACCAGCGACCATAGTCAATTGCATTCCAGGGCCAGAGCCGGCGACATCGAATCTAACTGAAGCTGCTGGCTAAAACTAAAGTAAATATAGTAAGATCGTAATTCACGTCGGCAGCAACGACTCCCGGCTTCGTATGCGGAGGTCACTAAAGTTAATGTGGAGTCAGTGTGTGCTTTCGCAAAAACGTGTCGGACACAGTGTTTTTCTGGCCCTCTCCCGAACACCACAGGTGATGACATGTTTAGCCGCATGTTGTCTTTTAACCGCGGCTGTCGAGGGGTTGTCCTGTAAATGGTGTGGGCTTTGTAGATAATTGGCAAACGTTTTGGGGAGGAAAACCTGGTTTGTTAGGAGAGACGGCGTTCATCCCACTTGGGATGGGGCATCTCTCTTATCTAGGAATATTACTCAGTCATTAAATGACAACCCAGAGTTGGGACCAGGAAGCAGAGCTGCAGTGCTAAACACTTCTCTGCGCCCCTCTGGACCAGCACACAACCACAAACCCATAGAGATTGTGTCTGTCCACCGTCCCATTAAATTAGTTAAATCAAACAATGACAGAGGGAGAATTCCACAAAAAATCTAATACAAATTAACACAACCTCTGCAACAACTCAGGAAACAAAGACCTTTAAATGTGATCTTTAAACATCAGATCATTATCATCTAAGGCTATTTTAGTTAATGAACTAGTCTCAGATAACAAAATAGATTTATTGTCCCTCACTGAGACGTGGCGCATCCTGATGAATATGTCAGTCTAAATGAATCTACTCCCCCCAGTCATGTAAATACACACGTTCCCAGAGAATTTGGTCGAGGAGGTGGAGTTGCTGCTATTTTTAACTCCAGTCTATCAATTAATCCTAAACCTAAACTAAGCTAAAAACTCATTTGAATGTCTTGTTCTTAGTCTTCCACGCCAATCCAAGAAACACCAACAGCCAATCATATTTGCTGTAGTTTACCGTGCCCCTGGGGCTATACTGAATTTTTAACGGAATTCCCTGAGTTTTTATCAAACCTCGTCCTAAAGACCGATAAAATTATTATTGTTGGTGACTTTAATATTCATGTTGATAATAATAAAGATAGCCTTAGCGTAGCATTTATTCGATATTAGACTCAATTGGTTTCAGTCAGTGTGTACACCAACCTACTCATTGTTGTAACCACACACTTGACCTTATACTATCATACGGTGTCAAAATTGAACATCTAACGGTATTTCCGCACAATCCAATTCTATCCGACCATAATTTAATAACCTTCGATTTTTCACTATCAGAATATATGCCACTAATAATAAACTCATTTTCTAGATGTTTACCTGATAGTGCTGTAGCTAAATTTAAGGAAATAATTCCAATTACATTTAAACCCGTATTATCCGTCGATATGAATAACAAATTCATTAAAAACGCGAGTTCCACTGAGATTGACCATCTCGTCGATAGCTCTGTAAACTCATTACGATTAACATTAGACTCAATAGCGCCTCTAAAAAAGAAATGTGTAAAACATAGTAAATTAGCTCCGTGGTATAATTCCAAGACACATGAGTTAAAACAAGTATCAAGAAAACTAGAAAGGAGGTGGCGCTCCAGCAACCGTATTGAATATCTCCTAGACTGGAAGAGTAGTGTTAAAGCATACAAGAAGGCCCTCCACAAAGCAAGAGCTGCCTACTACTCAAAACTAATAGAAGAGAATAAAACAACCCCAGGTTTCTCTTCAGCACTGTAGCCAGGCTGACAGAGAGTCACACCTCCACTGAACCCAGTATTCCTCGATCCCTAAATAGCAATATCTTTATGAATTTCTTTAATGATAAAATTCTAACTATTAGAAATAAAATCAACCATCTCCTGCCCTCAATTGGCACTAATACCCTACCAAGAACCGAAATCTCAGAAACGGCTGAGAATCCTACCAATTATTTAGACAGCTTCTCTCTGATCACCTTGATCAGCTGACCAAACTAATCTCAGGTTCTAAACCAACAACTTGTATCTTAGATCCCATTCCTACAAAATTACTTAAAGAAATTCTGCCCCTAATTGATAGTTCGTTACTAAACACAATAAATCTGTCATTATCATCAGGATATGTACCACAGTCTTTTAAAATAGCTGTAATCAAACCCCTTCTTAAAAAACCCACCTTAGACCCAGAGGTTTTAGCAAATTACAGACCGATATCTAATCTCCCCTTCCTGTCTAAAATACTAGAAAAAGTTGTAGCCAATCAGCTGGGTGAGTTTCTCCAGGAAAATAATATATATGAAGACTTTCAGTCGGGGTTTAGAGCTAATCATAGCACAGAGACAGCCTTGGTTAAAGTCACTAATGACCTTCTAATAGCTTCAGATCAGGGGTTTGTGTCGGTCCTCGTTCTGTTAGATCTTAGTGCAGCATTCGACACAATTGACCATAACATTTTATTACAGAGACTGGAACAGTTAATTAGCATTAAAGGAACCGCCCTAAACTGGTTTAAATCCTATTTTTCTGATCGCTCCCAATTCGTGCAAATTAATGATGAGTCATCTGTGCGCACCAAGTTAACCATGGTGTTCCACAGGCTCTGTGCTCGGCCCAATTTTATTCTCATTATATATGCTTCCACTCGGAAACATTATCAGGACACACTCGGTAAATTTCCACTGCTATGCGGATGACACCCAGTTATATTGTCAATAAAACCTGAACAAAGTAATCAAATAACTAAACTCCAAGCATGTCTCAAGGACATAAAAACCTGGATGACCCGCAATTTTCTCTTATTAAACTCAGATAAAACAGAGGTTCTAATACTTGGCCCTAAACACCTTAGAGATACAATATCTAATAATATAGCTGCGCTAGACGACATTGCCCTTGCTTCCAATGAAACAGTCAGGAACTTGGGAGTGATCTTCGACCCTGATTTATCCTTTAATTCTCACCTAAAACTAATTTCTAGGACAGCCTTTTTTCACTTGCGTAATATTGCAAAAATCAGACATGTCCTCTCGCAAAAGGATGCAGAAAAACTAGTCCACGCTTTTGTTACATCCAGATTGGATTATTGTAATTCATTACTATCAGGCTCCAGCAGTAAATCGTTAAAGACTCTGCAGCTTGTCCAAAATGCCGCAGCACGTGTCCTGACAAGAACCAATAAAAGAGAGCACATTTCTCCAGTATTAGCTTCACTACACTGGCTTCCGGTTAAATCTAGAATAGAATTTAAAATTCTCCTCCTCACCTTCAAGGCCCTTAATAATATGGCACCACTATATCTTAAAGAGCTGATAGTACCATATAACCCCACTAGAGCACTGCGCTCCCAGAATTCAGGATTACTTGTCGTCCCGAAAGTCTCTAAAAGTAGAGTAGGAGCCAGAACCTTCAGCTACCAAGCACCTCTCCTGTGGAATCATCTCCCACTTTCAATTCGGGAGGCAGACACCATCTGTATGTTTAAGAGTAGGCTTAAAACCTTCCTTTTTGATAAAGCTTATAGTTAGAGCCGGTCCAGGCTTATCCTGGACCTGCTCTTAGTTATGCTGCTATAGGTCAAGAAGGTCGGGGGACACATGACACTCGGAGCTTCTCTTTCCTGCTTCTCCTTCCACTTCTCAAACTGTTATCACATCAATGTAATTCATATCCCATCAATACATGTTACTGACTTGACTTCTTCCCCGGAGTCCCTTTGCCCTATCGTCCGCAGATCCGGGGCCGCAGCTGTGGCCACATCATGGATTAGGATCTGTGGATCGTGTATCAGAGATCGTAATGGTGGATCCAGTATGGCGGATTCTGTATCGTGCTGGCTGATCGTGGTAATAAAGGCGGATCCTTTATCGTGTTGGCATCCGATAATGGTGGTGGACCACGACCGAGGTGGCAGCTGACGATGGATCCGATCTTGATGGTGTATCATGATCTTGCTGGCTGCTGTCCATAGACTATGATTGCAGCAGGACTGCTGATACAGAGAGGAGTACTTCTCCTCAGATACTTGACCGTTAATGACATTAATCCACCAATTCACCTGTTTACCCTTATCAATGCTGCTAAAACCTTTATCTTGGTCATGTTTACACTTGACATCTATTGCACTTCTGTCCATCCTGGGAGAGGGATCCCTCACATGTGGCTCCCTCTGAGGTTTCTACGTTCTTTTTACCCTGTTAAAAGGTTTTTTTAGTAGTTTTTCCTTACTCTTGTTGAGGGTTAAGGGCAGAGGATGTCACACCCTGTTAAAGCCCTATGAGACAAATTGTGATTTGTGAATATGGGCTATACAAATAAAATTTGATTGATTGATTGATTGATTGATCATTGATTGGTGGAGTCTGGTCTCTGCACATCATATGGAGGAGGGTTTTGTCGTAGGTGAGGAGGAAGGCAGGCGTCGAGGACAGGACTGCCACACCCTGTAATGGAGAATACAGAGATCTGTATGATTTCTTTTCAACTTTCTCAGTTTCCTTCTTATCAACCTTAGCCATCTGTTTAAATGTTTGTTTTCTGTCCCTACACTCTGCCTCTTTTTCCCACATTTCAAGACACTTTCTTATTATCCTCTGTCGTTCCACATTGCGACCTTAATTAATTAATTTTTTCTCATTTTTATTTATTTTTTGGCTTTTTAATTATTTCTCTTTATCGAGGAGTTTCTCTCTTAAAAGTTAATTTTTTTTTGACAATGAATGACCCGTTATGAGGAAAAGCAAAGTCTCTGGACCATATTGGAAGAAAATGTCACACTTTCCCGTCCTCACGCTTGCAACCATAAAGCCCACCATTTGGGCTTTCTGGGTTTTGAAGTCCCTTACTTCTGTTGTTACCCATCCTTATCAATTAAGTGTATGAAATCGTGCACACCTACAATTTCCCTTGAACACTCAATTTAAGACGTGGACGTCTCCAAGAATCCTTGTTTCTTTCTCTGGCAAAACAGGAAAAATGCCTTCAACCACGAATCCTTGTTTCTTTCTTTGGCAAAACAAGAAAAATGCCTTTGAATCCTTGTTTCTTTCTTTGGAAAAACAGGAAAAATGCCTTCAACTAGGATGATTGCCATGAGGATGGGTCAGACTAACACTAATAATCCACAATAATCCAGAGAGAATGACTAATACACCCGTTCCAAATAAAACCCTTTAAATGTATTATTTCTTATGATTGATTTCGTATTTGAGAAATCATCTAAACAGTCATGACAAATAAGAATTTCAACATCTCACCCGATATAAGATGACCAAAGAGAGGTCTTTGGATCCCTGTGAAGAAGGTCCGGAACCCCAGTTATTTCGGCCCTCTCTTCTCTTCACTGTTGGAGGTAGAGGCAGAAGATGTTTTCTCCTGGGTGATCAGCCACCGAAAACTTCTCGGGTCCAGACGATCTTTCAAGGGATCCTGTTCGTGACGCCAAGTTTGTGATGGAAATTCATCTTGAGATTTGAAATAATGAAATTCTCAGACTGGAGTTGCCTTTGAGTCTTTATAATAGTAAGCTCTGCAGAGGTTACACAACAAGCACGGGTGCTCAAAATGGAACTGGCCGCAAGTTCACAAAAGCCAGAACTTATACAAAGAGGCGTTTCATAACGTAATATGAAAAAAGACATGAAATCATCATCTGTGTCTATCTGCTGTGTCCGTCCGCTGTAGCAAACTCCCTGTTTGTCAAGGTCACAGCAGTGAGACACCTGGTCAGTGGGATTTTCCCACCATACTGTTTAAGACATCGACTTTCAGCAAGCTACAATGCACTGTCAAGTTCTCTCCCCATTCAGCTCACAAACCATCTACACCCCAATTTCCGTGGACCTAATTTCTCACAAAATAGCAGGATGGGTCTTCGAATTACAGGTATCATCAGCAATTTACACCTTGACCCAGAACTGAGTTAACAGAACTGACATGGATTGTGCGATATTCTCCATCTGATTCATTCTCAACATGATGCTCTCCTATGAACACAAATTTGGCACCAATTGACAGTTTTCAATAGTTTAGTTCCTTGACCGGGATGGACTGTCTAGTTCTCTCCCCATTCAGCTCACAAGCAATCTACACCGCAACTTCCGCCGAACTAATTTCTCACACATTAGCAGGACAGTTTACAATAGTTCAGTTCCCTGACCGGGAATCGAACCCTGGCCGCGGCAGTGAAAACGCCGAATCCTAGCCACTAGACCATCAGGGACATTTTTCCTGATTTGGAAGGCACCTGGTCAGGAATTTCTGGCCATTAAAAGGAACAGGAGTTGAAGTACAACCATCTAATGACTTAAAGAACTACTTACGAGAAGACAGATTGTTTGAAGCAGGGAGTGAAAGAGGCCATCTTTGTCGACCTGATATAACCATCATGTAAAAGAGGAGGCTGTTTAAGACATCGACTTTCAGCAAGCAACAATGCACTGTCTAGTTCTCTCCCCATTCAGCTCATAAGCAATCTACACCCCAACTTCCGCCGAATTAATTTCTCACACGTGAGCTTGATGGGTATATGACTTACAGGTAACATCAGCCATTCAGACCTTGACTCATGACCTGCCTAATTATCAGAACTGACATGGATTGTGCGATATTCTCCAGCTGATTCATTCTCAACATGATGCTCTTCTATGTATGCAAATTTGGCACCAATTGACAGGTTTCAATAGTTTAGTTCCCTGACCAGGAATCAAACCCGGGACGCGGCTGTGAGAGCGCCAAATCCTAGCCACTAGACCATCAGGGACATGTTTCTTGGTTTGAAAGGCACCTGGTCCGGACTTTCTGGCCATTAAAAGGAACAGGAGTTGAAGTACAACCATCTAATGACTTAGAGAAGTACTTTCGAGAAGACAGATTGTTTGAAGCAGGGAGTGAAAGAGGCCATCTTTGTCGACCTGATATAACCATCATGTAAAAGAGGAGGCTGTTTAAGACATCGACTTTCAGCAAGCTACAATGCACTGTCAAGTTCTCTCTCCATTCAGCTCACAAACCATTTACACCCCAACTTCCGTGGACCTAATTTCTCACAAAATAGCAGGATGGGTCTATGACTTACAGCTATCACCAGCAATTCACACCTTGACTCAGAACTGACATGGATGGTGCAATATTCTCTGTCTGATTCATTCTCAACATGATGCTCTCCTATTAACACAAATTTGGCACCAATTGACATTTTCAATAGTTTAGTTCCCTGACCGGGAATCGAACCCGGGGCACGGCGGTGAGAGCGCCTAATCCTAGAAACTAGACCATCAGGGACATGTTTCTTGGTTTGAAAGGCACCTGGTCCGGACTCACTGGCCATTAAAAGGAACAGGAGTTAAAGTACAACCATCTAATGACTTAAAGAAGTACTTACGAGAAGACAGATTGTTTGAAGCAGGGAGTGAAAGAGGCCATCTTTGTCGACCTGATATAACCATCATGTAAAAGAGGAGGCTGTTTAAGACATCGACTTTCAGCAAGCTACAATGCACTGTCAAGTTCTCTCCCCATTCAGCTCACAAACCATCTACACCCCAAGTTCAGTGGACCTAATTTC
The DNA here is from genome assembly GCA_006182925.3 of Reinhardtius hippoglossoides. Taxonomy (NCBI): domain Eukaryota; kingdom Metazoa; phylum Chordata; class Actinopteri; order Pleuronectiformes; family Pleuronectidae; genus Reinhardtius; species Reinhardtius hippoglossoides. The sequence goes on from VCHM03000419.1 coordinate 12,347, forward strand.
TCACACAATAGCAGGATGGGTCTATGACTTACAGGTATCATCAGCCATTCACACCTTCACTCAGATCTGAGTTAACAGAACTGACATGGATTGTGCGATATTCTCCATCTGATTCCTTCTCAACATGATGCTCTCCTATGAACACAAATTTGGCACCAATTGACAGTTTACAACAGTTCAGTTCCTTGACCGGGAATCGAACCAGGGCCGCGGCGGTGAAAACGCCGAATCCTAGCCACTAGACCATCAGGGACATTTTTTCCAGATTTGAAAGGCACCTGGTCCGGACTTTCTGGCCATTAAAAGGAACAGGAGTTGAAGTACAACAATCTAATGGATTAAAAAGTACTCACGAGAAGACAGATTGTTTGAAGCAGGGAGTGAAAGAGGCCATCTTTGTCGACCTGATATAACCATCATGTAAAAGAGGAGGCTGTTTAAGACATCGACTTTCAGCAAGCTACAATGCACTGTCAAGTTCTCTCCCCATTCAGCTCACAAGCAATCTACACCCCAACTTCCACCGAAGTAATTTCTCACACATTAGCAGGATGGGTATATGACTTACAGGTAACATCAGCCATTCAGACCTTGACTCATGACCTGCCTATTTAACAGAACTGACATGGATTGTGCGATATTTTCCATCTGATTCATTCTCAACATGATGCTCTTCTATGTATGCAAATTTGGCACCAATTGACAGTTTTCAATAGTTTAGTTCCCTGACCGGGAATCGAACCCGGGCCGCGGCGGTGAGAGCGCCGAATCCTAGCCACTAGACCATCAGGGACATGTTTCTTGGTTTGAAAGGCACCTGGTCCGGACTTTCTGATCATTAAAAGGAACCGGAGTTGAAGTACAACAATCTAAAAAGGATTGTGCGATATTCTCCATCTGATTCATTCTCAACATGATGCTCTCCTATATACACAAATTCTGCACCAATTGACAGTTTTCAATATTTTAGTTCCCTGACCGGGAATCGAACCCGGGCAGCGGCAGTGAGAGCGCCGAATCCTAGCCACTAGACCATCAGGGACATGTTGCTTGGTTTGAAAGGCACCTGGTCCGGACTTTCTGGCCATTAAAAGGAACAGGAGTTGAAGTACAACCATCTAATGACTTAAAGAACTACTAAGACAGATTGTTTGAAGCAGGGCGTGAAAGAGGCCATCTTTGTCGACCTGATATAACCATCATGTAAAAGAGGAGGCTGTTTAAGACATCGACTTTCAGCAAGCTACAACGCACTTGCTAGTTCTTTCCCCGTTGAGCTCACAAACCATCTACAACCCAATTTCCGCCGAACTAATTTCTCACACATTAGCAGGATGGGTATATGACTTACAGGTAACATCAGCTATTCACAACTTGACTCAGGACCTGCCTATTTAACAGAACTGAAATGGATTGTGCAATATTCTCCATTTGATTCATTCTAAACATGATGCTCTTCTATGTATGCAAATTTGGCACCAATTGACAATTTTCAATAGTTTAGTTCCCTGACCGGGAATCGAACACGGGCCGCGGCGGTGAGAGCGCCGAATCCTAGCCACTAGACCATCAGGGACATGTTGCTTGGTTTGAAAGGCACCTGGTCCGGACTTTCTGGCCATTAAAAGGAACAGGAGTTGAAGTACAACCATCTAATGACTTAAAGAACTACTTACGAGAAGACAGATTGTTTGAAGCAGGGAGTAAAAGAGGCCATCTTTGTCGACCTGATATAACCATCATGTAAAAGAGGAGGCTGTTTAAGACATCGACTTTCAGCAAGCTACAATGCACTGTCAAGTTCTCTCCCCATTCAGCTCACAAACCATCTACACCCCAACTTCCGCCGAACTAATTTCTCACACATAAGCAGGATGGGTCTATGACTTACAGGTAACATCAGCCATTCAGACCTTGACTCAGGACCTGTCTATTTAACAGAACTGACATGCGATTGTGCGATATTCTCCATGTGATTCATTCTCAACATGATGCTTTTCTATGTATGCAAATTTTTGTATTTTCCTGATTTGGAAGGCACCTGGTCAGGAATTTCTGGCCATTAAAAGGAACAGGAGTTGAAGTACAACCATCTAATGCAGGGGCGGGCAAATTTTTTGACTCGCGGGCCACAATGGGTTCTAAAATTTGACAGAGGGGCCGGGCCAGGAACAGATGGATGGAGTGTTTGTGTGAACTAACATAAAATAAAACTAACATGTAAAAATCATTACTTGAAAGGATTTGGCCTTTAACAGGTACCAAAGCATTTATTTGCAAGGCAATTCAGTGTTTCCCCTAGGTTTACAGCTTTGGGGGGGCAGGGCGGTGGCTCACCTGTGTACGCGCGCGCGCGTGTCAGTGTGTGTGTGCGCGCACGCACGTGTCAGTGTGTGTGTGCGCGCGCACGTGTCAGTGTGCGCGCGCGCACGTGTCAGTGTGTGTGTGCGCGCGCATCGGGATGGAACTCCGCCGTGCGCGATACAGAGAGCAGAGGAGAAATCTAAACGCGCGACCATGTAGAGCAGGGGTTCCCACACTTAGGCTTGAGAGCTACTCTTGAAATGACCAGCTCAACAAGATCTACCAAGAATTTACTGGTAGATCGCGATCGTATTGGGCACCCCTGATGCAGAGACAGAAATGACATGGGGAAATGGGGGCATTACAGGAGAAAGGTTAAATTTTATTTAATAATAATAATATTTGGACAAGTTCGGTGGGCCGGATTAAAAAGCCCAACGGGCCGTACTTTGCCCATGTCTGCTCTAAACAGTGTGACGTCAAAGGCAGCTCCCTCCAAACAGTGTGGCATCAAACTGCCTTCACTTTACTTCACGCCACGTCACGCCACGTCACGTCACGTCACGTCACGTCACGTCACGTCACGTCACGTCACGTCACGTCACGTCACGTCACGTCACGTCACGTGAGTTTATTATTAGTGGCATATATTCTGATAGTGAAAAATCGAAGGTTATTAAATTATGGTCGGATAGAATTGGATTGTGCGGATT